>JBBPOD010000086.1:0-34261 GCA_038091255.1 Tylopilus intermedius | reverse complement strand
GAAATCCTCGGCAGGCCTTCACATTACGCGGAATATGAGGGTTGAGAGTCTGTCCTTTCGGTGTGATCCAATCGATGATTGCGACCTTCATACCCTTCGTGTCGTCAGCCCTAGCGCCGTTGGCACCCTTCTGTATCTATCGAGGACATAAGCCATTATTCACCTTCTAATACAACCGGACCTACGAGCTCTGCTACGGCGACGACGTCTTCCTTGGAGGAAGTCATGAGGCGGTCTTCAAGCGATGGTACCAGCTTTAGCAACTCTTGAAAGACGGCGAATTCTTTTCTATCGCTACACGAGACCCTTTTGATTGCTCTGATAATGGGTAAGACGATATCCGATACTCACTGTGCGGACAAGCTATCCAACCCTCTCTCGGGCAGCTCGCTCAGGATCACAATGCCATTTGTTAACAATGTCTGGAGGCTGCAGAACGCGTGAATGGCGCGTCCAAAGTGTCGGCCATGGTGCACCAGAGGGTCTTGTGTGCTTCTACAAAGCAGTCAGCATCAAGAGGATGGCGAGCAGCGAGACGTACGGTCGTTTCCTTGGCCCCAACTGGAGCGCGTTCGACTGGCAGCGCTTCTGTCCAGCGGAAGACGATTCACGGTCGCTATCATGACCGGTGGTATCTCTAGTAGCGCGGGACATGAGAACAAGTGAAAGAGACGAGTCTGAAGGAGGGGGAACTCTAGCCGCCTTTAAATACCTTTTGGTTCGCTTAGCCGACGTGACGACGTGACAGGACACGGACAATTTCTTGTGACGGTGTAACGGGCTAATTGGCTAATCAGAGTTTGTCACGGGCTGTAGTGATTGTCCGCTTCTTGGGTCTCTATGAAGTGTCGTCCCGTAATGACTGTTCAAGTTGCCGAGATTGTTAGCTTCTTTCTTGCAGGACGGTGAGTGAACCTACAATCTTATCCTTCATGCAATCAGCACGAGAGCGTGCCGACATCGAGGTACAAACCGACACCCACCTCACCGTCGCCATTGATTGTACATACGGTATGTGCGAGCTATCGAGAGCGGAATAACGACATGCCGTACGCATTTGGCGCTAGGTTCCAGCAGGAGAGGTGCGCCTGCGTGCGGTGTACGACCTCGAGGGGAAGATCCTCACCAAGACCTACATCATGATCCCACTCGGAATGAAAGACCCAGATGCAGTTCTTTCTATATGCCATGTCCATGAACATCCGACCACAAGTCTTAAAATATCAGTCATACCAGTTGGTTTCACGACGTTCATCATAAGAATGAAGTCTGCACCACAACGACCTCCAGGAATACTGTCTTGAGTTCTTGCGACTTGTTTTCATAATCGTTGATCCTGGAAATCATTATCTGAAATTTTATACATTGCCAGAATCTGGCGGTGTCTCTGAGGGATTAGGTCAGGGTGATAGAGTGCATCGACCGTTGTGGGATGCATAACACAATGCCGAGATAAGAACGTGGAGGACCCTACCGACACATCCGGTTATTATACACCGTAAGAGGGACCGGGGAACCACGTCCGAGTCGCTTCAAGTGTTCTATGTTCCTGCGAGCGGCTTCAAGTTACTCGTCTTTTTGAATGACGGGGCGGGACTCTACGGTTTCCAGGGTGATAGGGGGGTCACAATGCTCGAACGTTCACCCTCGATCGCTACTCGGTTACCAACGTCCGCGTAGCAGCGAACTCTGCTGACACAGACAAGGGCGAGTAGGGCAGGCGTTTTTCTGCTCGCGCGAGAACGACATGGTCGTAGACAGGATAGAGTAGAGGGATGACGTTTATAGCACACGTGTCGTTCATTTTGTAAGGAAAAGACCAAGGAAGACGAGTGGGCGCGAACTGCTGCCGTCGCAGCCAGTGGAGGTGAACAAGACACGTCGAGTCTGCATAAGTCATTGACCTCGGTCAGCCCATCTGAGCCGCCGAACACCCGCAGTATGTGCCCACCTCAATGCCGAGGACAGAAACTTTGCACTGGGAGGGAGAGATCGGGACTGGGCTGGAAACGTTGGTGTAGACCACTGCCCGGTGGATGTTCGTCGAGTCGGCGTCATCCATTACCAAATAGTACGTTCTTGGAAGCAACCAGCGTGGTGGCGTGTGCATGGCAAGGATGGAACGCGTCGCCTAACGGCTCTAGATGAGATCATTGCAAAGGTATCTACAGGTGTGAGAAATCAGCACTCAGCACCCGGAACGGAGACCCGCAACCCACTCCGAAGAAGTGTTTTTTGCAATCTCGTTGTGCGACTGCAGTGCCGACCACGAAAATTGATTGACCAGCGTACTTGTGAAGGAGGACGTTATAAGCCGGAAGAAACCTGTGAAGGGCGTGGCGGCGAACGATATGATCAACTTCATGTATTGCTCAAGCAGGCCGACACCGATCTTGGCCTCGATCTGTGTAAACGGCGCAAGCTCACGATCGGAGGGCGTTGCGAAGGTGAGGTGAATGGGTTGTATGTCCTAGAGTCTCTCGGATCAGAATCACAGATGCTATTCGCGAAGCTCGGCCCAGCGCTCAATTGTCTTCAAAAGCTGGTCGCTGAAACCGTAGTTAGCGCCATCGGGTGGGCTTTCGGGTCCCTCTAAGTGAACCTTGAACATTTCGTAGAAGAAAACACCGAGGGAAGCCTCGTCAACGATGATGTGGTGGACGACAATGTTCAAAGCCCAAGCGTTGTCACCAAGGTCGAACATGGTGGCAATGATCAAAGGCGGGCGGTCCAGTTTGAAGTTGCGCTCGTTGTTGAGCGCAAGACTTGATTTGTAAGCCTTCACTGTGGAATCGGGTTCTCCAGAAAGGTCAACGAGGGTTGTCTTGAAGTCGATGTTCGGGTAAACAGTCTGCTCGAGCTTTCCTAGCTCCTCGTTCCACGTAAACGCAGTGCACAGGGTACCATGGGTCTGGACAACCTCTCCTATGACCTCTATCATGCGATCAACATCGAGGGTAGTTTCCGTAGCGACAGTGACGAAGTGACCCTCGTGCGTGTCCCACCGCCGAGTGGCTCCATGGCGTGACATGTTGGCATCAATCTTGCTGACTGCGCTAGAGTCAAGTATTAACCCGAGCAGTAAGCGCAGACACTGCTGCCACTTTGGCTGCACCCGCACTGTGCTCGGCTATCACCTGTGTGACCTTATCATCCTCGGTGACCCGGTCTCCAAACACCGCCCCGAGTTCCTCGAGCGTCCTGTGCGCAGTCTCGGGGTAGACGAACCAAACGACCACGAACGAAAGGATGCAGAAGCCGACCAAGAGGAAGTGGTACCCCGCGTTCATGACCTGGAATAGTAGGGGCGTGATGAACGCGATGATGAAGTTGAAGAGCCAGTTGGTGCCCGTGCTCAACGACATGCCTTTGGCGTGTGCACGGAGAGGAAAGATATCCGCGCCGAGAAGCCACGGACAGGGTCCCCAGGTAGCGCCAAAGCAGAAGAGATAAAAGCAGACGCCGAAGAAGAGGCCGGCGTCAGCGACGGGGATGCGCGTGGGTCCTTCGGGCAGGGTGTTGGAGTGGTATTGGTAGCCGCCGACGAGGGGGAGGGATGCTGCGAGCACGACGCTGCCGATGAGCAGGATGGTTCGTCGACCCCACTTGTTGATGAGGAACATGACGGGGATGGTACCCGAGCAATAGACGAGGGCGCACGCACCGGCGTAGAGAAGGGAGCGGGAGATGCTAAACCCCGCACGGGTCAAGTTGGAGGGCAAGAAATACAGGATAGCGTTGATGCCGTTGAGCTGGGCAAACATCTGACACGTGATGCCCACGATAGAGCGCCGGGTGTATTGAGTAAAGACTTGACACCAGGTAGCCGCTCCCATCTTGCGTTCATAGTCGACGGTGGCGGCGATCTCGACGTATGTTTCAACGATGTGGGGTTGTCTTGTATCGCCAGCCGCATGAAGATCTGCCAACACTTGGAGCCCTTCTTGGTCGAAGCCATTTGCTACAAGCCATCTCGGCGTTTCGGGAATGATGGACGTCCGTACGGCGAGGATACCGGCAAGCGCAGCTTGCACGACGTGGGGACCGCGCCAGGAGATCTCTGAAGGCATTGCGAAAAAGAAACCATACCCGACCCAAGCCGAGACCGCGTACCCGAGGTTCAAACAGATGTATTCGATACACACGAAGAGACCGCGCACATGGCCAGGTGCGATTTCACATTGCAGGACGGGAACGGCCATAGAAAGAATGCCGACGCCGACGCCCCGGATGGATCGACCCGCGATCAAAGTGCCAAGGTTGGGCGCAAAGATTTGGATGAAGGCGGTGATAAGGTATGTGATGGCTCCAAGACGGACGGACATGCGCCGGCCCATGATGTCACAGATGTAAGCTGCCAAAAAGGACGCAAGAAAGCGGGGATGTTGAGGCTGGACGCAGTGATGGCTGGACGGTACAGCATTCGTCAATCACGGAACGACATGACGCGACACGATAGCACGCACCTTGGACCCAGGGGTCGACGCCCGTGTCGCCAGCCTGGATCTGGGCCATCGTCACCGCCTTTCCGAACATTCGGTGGATAAAAGACGATTGGACCTGGACCGCAGCGATGATGCCTTGTCCATAGCCGAACATGGCGTCGCCCAGCGACGCGAGCGCAGAGGACATGTACAGGGGCGATTTGCCTACCATCCATCATCTCCACGTGAATAACCGAAGCGCCGCGAGATTTGTCAAGGCTGACTTCGAAGAGGCTCCGGACTCAATGCCTAGTGCCGTGACCTCAACTTCTACATCGGAAGCGTTGAGGGCAGGTGGGAAGTAGGCAGCCAGGTACCATGAACTAGCCAGCGGACGAAGGCGTCGCTCTTGCCGACCCTTCATGTGCGGTTCTAGAAGGAGCGAATTCTTGCGTAGATCGTACACGATGTTCTCGCGTGCAGTCCCATCCAGAGTGTGGTCTTCGAAGAGGACCGAGAACACTTCGTCACTTCCGGTAATCCACAGTTCGGCTTCGGAAGACGTTTTTGGGTAATTTCGATAAGATCTGTTTCATTGCCGTGTTCGAGGGGCCGGACAATGGCTGTCTTAAATGGTCCGACGGAGACGGAGAGAGTGGGTTGTGCAATCTTGGCATATAGAACTGCCTGGCCGCTAACGAAACCTGAGAAAAATGGTAGAGAACCGGCTAGCCAACGCCTCCATCATGAGCAGTTCGATGCTGGTGTCATCCACTTTCACACCACAGTCTGAATAGCACAATAAGGAGCCGGTCAACTGGGTAACTCCAAGGCGAGATTACCGGTCACAGAGAGAACAACGACACCGTTCATTCCGACCACATTCGCGACGGAAGATATGTTAACTTGCACGGCAGCAAGGTCGACATGGTGTACCGCCATGCCGAAACTAATGAGAACCCATAAATACCAGAAGCAGATAAGGATAGAATCTTCTCACCTAGCAGGTAGAGTGTTCGCAGTGTCTTGGCCAAAGTTCCATGATCCAAGTACCAACGACCTAGCGTGGGGGCGCTAGCCTTTGCGTCCTGATGAGTTGCCAGAGACGCATGAGTAGTCGACAACGACGCCAGATTCGCTGACTAGAGCCTCGAGAGCTACATCGAGATCAGCGGGGATTTCCGACGTTCTCGCTACATCGGCAACATGAATTGTCTTGCAACCGGCAGCAGTGGCATCGCGTGCGAGCGATTCAAAAATGGAACAAAGGGACAGTAACGTGTCGAGAATGCCTTGGGTCGCCAGATGGTGGTCGGACGCTCTTCGCGGCTGTTGTCCGCGATGGGGACGGGCTTGGCGTCAGGGGCGAGGGCGATCTCGAAGTCCTCGATCGTGAAGATAACCTTTCCTTCCGAGTTGGCAACGATGTAGTTGGACTTGAAAGGCCCACCGGGTGCCCAGGCGGTCCCAGTGAAGTGCGTCCAGATACCCTTCTTGATCTCAGAGTCGAAGTCCGGCACGTCATATGACAACGTACGACGAGCCTGCTGGAAGGGGGATGACGTTGGCACCCAGGGAACCGACCCAAGCAACGCAGAGCTGCGCGGTAGTCACATTCTTCTTCTTTGCTATCTCGGTCAGCGCGTCCACAATGGCAAAGTTGTGTCTCAGGCTCTAAGACGAGAGGGTGAGCAGAACACGTGCCGCATGAGCAAGATGACCCTTACATATTCTTGGAAGCGAGGCAGGTTCCTGCGGAAATCACCGGCTGTACGATGACACTGAGTATTAGGTACTTGGCGGTCGGTCGCTTGCCAGGAAGGTCCTCAGGTCTCTTGATCTGTCCCGTCAGAAAACCTCTTCCGAGGGGACTTTGGAATCGCCACGAGAATATAGTGGACCTAGATGTCAATAGAACGACTCACGAGTAAGCTGCGACTGCAACGCCAAGCTCCTTCGCTGTAGCAATAACTAGAGTAGTATAGTTAGTTTATGTCGAGGAGGTAAAGTAAACAAGGTGACCTTTGCGTGTCTCCTTGTATGAAAATGGGCCGATTTCTATCTCAACGACGCTGATCGGATGAGCCTAGGAGAAACTTAGCTGTGTAGGCATCGTGCTAGCAACTACGAACCTTGTAACCACGACGAAGGGTATCCGCGCTACATTCGGACATGCCGATATGGTCCAACTTTCCTTCGGCCTTCAATGCCGCAAGCGCAGCGATGGATACTTCCACAGGTACATTGGGATCGACGCGAGCACACTCGAATAAATCGAGGCGCTTGGTACCTCTTAATTTCTTACGGACGAAGTTGATACTTCGAACGATGTTCTCGGGGCTGGACATATGTAACGCGTTTAGAGGGACTCAATGTGATACTATGTACTCACGAGGCATCTGGTGTCAGTGACCCAGCTTTGCTTCCACCCTAGAAATGACGAGTTTAGCGACAACTCGCGCTTCCAACCACCTGGGTACCAACTTTGATCGACAAGAAAGTTCTGTCGGCATACTCGGGGTACTTTTTAGAGAATCTCGCCGACATCTCGAGATTGGTTGGAGATGCATTGTGTCCGTAAAATTCTCCTGCGTGGGATAGTCACGAACGAAACGAATGAAAGCACGGGTGAAACTCACCTCCATTGAGGAACATCTTGGCTCTCATGGGAATCTCAGCGACGAAGTGCATGGATCTTGACCGGAGGGGAAACGCCATTGAAGTCGAACTATTTAGTTTCCGTGTTGATGAACATGGCAAGACCGCATTGCGTGATACTCTCCAGAATTTCGTTATTCTTGTAATTGGGAGTGGTGGCGGCCTTGAACTCCCACTTATCGCCATTTGATGACACACCCGGCGTGCCCTGGGAGCGATCCGGCGCCGTCGAGAACGAGGGGCTTGTGGATGGTAATGTTAGTGATAATGATCGCGCCATTGTCCAAAATACTTTCGACAGAGCTGCACCATAACTTTGAGTGTCAACATATTGACAAAGGAGAGGTAACGTACCCAGAAGTAGGGAACGGAACTGCATCGAACAGGATGTGGCCGGTCGGATCGGGGTGAGTATCGACATTTACGCGGAAGCGAGACGAGGTAATGGGACGGGGATACTCTCTGAGCATCAGGGAATGCTGGCACCCACACGGCTTCGCTGCGAAGACCGTGGAGTTGAGATCGCTCACAAGTTCGAAGATGGCGTCGTGGGGTAACCGCCCGGGGTGAATTGATACCGGCGATCCACAGCCCGGAAGTTGCCTTGGCTAGTGAATCATCGTCTTGGCCTTTTGTACGCCGACACCGAGAGCAACCATAGCACCATTTCCCTCTGCACGGGTCATGGCGGCGGCACGCGCAACGGCGATACACTACCATTTCGCGATCGTAATGTCCCGAGGCTTAACCCCATAGCAATCTCACAGATACTGTAACACGGTCAGCGACGATAAAGAACACGAAAAATATACCTCACCTATCACCAACCACACAGTCGCAATTGATACCCGAGCTCCTCACGAGGTCCACCAACGCGACCTGAACGAATGCCAAAGACAAAGTGACCTCATGAACAGGCCACACCCCGTTCGCGGGCAGTTTGCATTAAACCTCAGGAACGAACAGGCCGCTGCGCTCGCCCATTGACTGCTGTCCATACTTCTCGACCAAGATGGAATCGTTCTCTCGGATAGAGGAAAGGAAGGTAGGGTAACTCTCAGCAAGTTAACGACCTACGAAGATATGTTGTGGACCCTGGCCAGCGAACACCAAACAGAGCTTTGGGCTCGCGTAGGCTAGGCACGAGTTTGACGCCCAACCTCGCGATCGAGGGAGCGAAGTACGCGGTCATCGGTTATTCCATCGTAGGCGTTGACGAAAGCTTTCTTCCAGATCACAGCAGTGATGGGCGTAGCGCCGATGGGGATCATGCTGCCGCATGGTACGGGTGTGGATGCGAGGGAGGACGCGTCTTGCACAAGTGCCTCCGGCACCATGTTGCCCAGCCCATGCGTTCTGCTTTGGGAATGCGAGGCGATGCTAGAGTAAAATTCGTCCTGATGGTCGGGCCCTTGTACTAGTACCAGGGAAGGGTATCGAAGAAGGTTTCGAACGCTGCCAAAGTCTTGGATGCGAGCGAGAACAACCCACCAAAACCGCCCTCGGGGCGCTTGCGTTGCAAATAGTTGTTGGTGTCCATGTATTTGGGGTAATATACCTTTTTAAGTGGTAGGCCTCCTGCTTCCGTGTTGGCGTCGACGGTGCGAACACTCTGGACCATGTCGCGCGAGCGGCGTTCCATCACCACAGCATCCTCATCATAATACATGTCCCCGCAGTCGGCCATCCCACTGGCCAACGTCGTGTAGTGTCCTTTCGGATTCAAGACAAGGCTGAGTGTCAAGATAAGTTAAAAGTCGAGAGGTTGAAATCCAGCAACACACCTTCCCCCCACGATGTTCGCTACACAGTTAAAGATCTTCGCCAGGTTGCTTCTGCATAAAGCAGGACCTTGACTTCGACAAAGTTGCTGAAGGTTTCGTCGATAACGAGCAAAAGGCCGTACGTATCTGCAAGTGTGGGATATCCGGTGAGCGCAGAAGTGGATTTGATGGCAATTCGGTGAGGAGCGAGAATAGGGGGGCTCGTTGGATCATTGCTGGATGCCTCCGTTGAGAGACGTTCCAAGGCGCCTAAGTTGTCTCCGAAAACGTGGATTCATTGGTGCGGGAAGGCTGGTCTAAGGCTGACCGCGCGAGAGGAGGCAGGCGCGAGGGGTCGGCGAGCGTGATGAATGAGCAGAATCCGACAGGGTTCTCTGAGGAAGATCAGACCGAACATCCAAAGCGCGAATCGTGCAAGAGAGAGCCTTGGACCGATGGATTGAAGCTGCGAAATCGAAGGGGCACGATAGGACCTTCCCACGCTAGAATGATGTTGACGATTGGGAGGTGGGTGGGCGCGAAAAAGTGAAGCAAGCGATGGCGACATGAACGGGGAAAGGAGACGAGGAGCGCAGCACTAGTGGTGCGCGTCACTTTATACGATGACTCGAGAAGAGACGGAAGAGCCATGGAAGAAGCGCCGACTTGGAACGATCAGCGTGGATGTGGTCGGCGAGGCTTGGGGCAACCAGCACGAAGGCCCGGTTCTGGATCCTGGTTCGCAGGGCAGAAGCCTCAGTAAGACGGAGTTTGACGTATTTGGTTCGCCAGGTCGGAGGATTCTACTATATCTCGTTTCTCCGAGTCCGAGTCCCGCTTGTAGTTTGTGTCGCAAGCAACCGGTGCGTACGCGACATCCTGCAGGACAAGTTGACAGCCTGAGCTTGAAGGTCTGACCTGGGGGTCTTTTACATAAGTCCACGCTCATTTCCAGCCTGAGAGGGCGATATCTTAGTACATTTAGTACTGGCAGTAACTACTAGGCCTGAGTGTCACATACGGTACCTCGGGCCTTCCAACTCCTGAAAATCGCCAATAAAGTATCGTCTTGCATTCCCGAGTCAGCTGAGATGTGTCGCATACCGATGGATGGGAAGTTGTGGAAAGCACTGGTCAGACTAGGCCGTATCAGCGAAACCTGTGAATGAGATACTTGCACGGACGTCGGCACGACCAGTCCCATCCGAAGAAAAAGAGGTATACTAGTTGAATGCGAATTGAATGGGGTGGGGGGGATGTTCACCGGGTTTTCGGTGCATTTGTCGTCCCTTCACTGGGAAAAGTCCATGCATTCAGAGACATAAGTATTTCGGCGTTGATTACAGATTGTTGCGGTCACCTTCGGTTTTGTTGTCGCAGAAGGAGGTAAGATGGAAGATGGGAGGGTATGGACGGACCGATGGCAAATTCACCACAGCGGATGGTCCGGTATGGAGTTGTTTTCGACGGCACAGGGAAGTTGGCAGGTTTGGGGGACCCGGACACTCTGGTAAAAATGGTTGGAGGGTCAGTAAACATCATGATCGAGGACAATATGTCATCGAGACCTACGGGTGGCTGGGCGACAACCTTTAGGTCCTTGATGGTTTGGTCGTCTCAAGGTCACGATTGCTGAGATGGTGGTCTCTATATGTGCCTCCTGCCAGATACAAGTTTGATTGTGGGGGAACGATTCTCACTGGCATCGCGGTACACTATGGATTAGCAGGTCTCGTCTATGATGGTGGCCGTAGGTAAACTAGAATGCAAGCGTACTTACTAATAATCTATCTCAATAGTGCCCGCACCAAGCCCTCTGGCGCCAGAGCCGTGGTGCACGATTCAGAAGCTAGGTGGCCCTGCCGGTTTCTCTTCCTCCGCCTCGACCACGCATGCCTCGATCATCGTCAACAAGCTTGCCACACCCGATGCATCCACGAGAGCAGTCCGTGCGACCTTGAGAGGATCGACGATACCATCCTTGATCATGTCCACGTGCTCGCCCTTGCTCGCGCCATACCCATCGCAAACTTGTCCGCGCTGCCGTACTGGCCCAATAGCGTGCCAACGATAACAGAGGACTCCTCGCCCCCATTCGAGAGAATAGTCCGTGCGGGATGGGTCAGTGCTCGGCGAATGATGTTAACACCAAGGTCCTGGTCAAAGTTAGAAAGTGGGAACAACCTTGGCATCCGTGGACCTGTTGAACCAGGCGTGATGGTCGTTAGCGTCAGTAATGCCTTGAGAAGCACGACGCCACCAGGCAGGATACCCTCCTCAACAGCAGCACGAGTCGGGTTGAGCGCATCGTTATAGCGGTCACTGACCTCCACCTCACTGCTACCACCGACCCTGAAGACTGCAACACCACCGCTCAACTTGGCCGGGCGCTTCTGATGTCGAGTTCGTCCGTGAAGACAGTACCACCCGTGAGGATGGCGAGATCGACAAGGATGGACCTGGAGTTGACCAAGCAGCTTGTTGAGCAAGGGCTTCTTCGTCAGCGTCCTTGGCAATGATCACCAAAGGACGACATGATTGCACGACAGCCTCCAACGAAGGAAGAATGTCTTGCAAGACCGAAATCTTCTTCTCGCTCAACAGAATGGGCGGCTTTTCGAATTCGACCCTTTGTGTCTTGACGTCGGTGATGAAGTAGGGGCTGATGGACCCATGGTCGAACCGTATGCCCTCCGTGATTTCAATTTCATCCTCAATCGTGCGGCCCTCCTTGACGGTGATGACACCATCTTTGCCAACCTTTTCCATGGCCTGGGCAATCAAGTTGCCGACGTGCGTGTCGTCGTTGGCAGAGATGGTCGCGACTTGGGCAATCTTTGTGTTGTCGTCACCTCCTTGGTGTTTGCGGCAAGGAACTCGACGACACGGTCCACAGCAGCTTGCGAGCCGCAACGGAGGTCCATAGGGTCGCACCCCACAGCCACGTTCTTGACGCCCTCCAAGTAAATAGTGCGCGCCAAGACCGTTGCCGTTGTCGTACCGTCGCCTGCAATTTCGTTCGTCTTTCGGGCCACGTCTTGAACGAGACTGGTGGCATGAGTGTGAGCGCGCGAATGAGGGCAGCAAAAGGGGCCATGGGCTCACCGGTCGCCCAAACTTGTCCCTGAGTGTGATTGACTTGGCGACCGTCACACCGTCTGGAGCGTTCTCGTTAAGTATAAAACGCGGCACACACGAACGCATCACTTACCTTTGGTAATCTTGGGACTGCCAAAGGATTGCTCAATGATGACGTTGCGACCTACTTGGACCATCATTCACGGCGGTAGAGACATGGTGGACAAGAGTCCCGGTTACCCTTCAAATTGGACCAAGGGTGATGCTGACAGTCGTCGACATCTTTGAGTATGCTCGCCCGTCCGTCGTTGGAGAACTTGATCTCCTTGTGGGCACCACGGGCCAATATGGGCTGTGCTACTTTTGCAGGTGCTCTGCAGGATGCGCGGGATGACAAGGACGAGATAGCGTGCATCGTTGTGTGTGTGTTCAGAGATGGGACGAAATGAAGGACGGAACAGAAGGTAGGCTCTCTGCCGGTGGTTTCTTTTCTGATATCACAGCAGGGTGGGGAACCTTGGAAGTGCAAGACGGTGGCATCGGAAGCTTTGATGTGGGAGACATTGGGCCAGGACTGGCAAGTGCAGGTGCTTGCCGTGACTGAGTTGCAAACACAGTCGCCAGCTTGGCTGGAGGATTGAATTTGGCCGGTGCCTGGGGGATCCTAGAACGTGCAGTTGTAGGTGAAGGCAAGGACGAGTTATCAGCTACAGGGGGTTTGGACGGCATTGCCGCCTCTTTGAACCTGGTGTGGCAGGCGTCTTGCCTCGGAGACTTTTGATTTAGAGAGAGAGCCAACTGGGTCACTGGCCACGTAGTTTCTGATAGCGCGACAGGCTCTACCATCGAGGATGAAAGGGTAGGCGATGTCGGTAGGGGGGGCACTACCGAGATGTCAGCGAAGGGTAAGGCAATGGTGAAGAGAAATGCCTAGGAATAAGGCTAAGAACGAGGCTAAACTCATTAGAAACGGCATTGGCATTGGCGAGCAACGGATGGCAAGGATGAGAAACAAGTCTCAATATCACTATAGCGCTGTGGAGGGAAAGGATGCGGAAGTTCATACAAAACACTTAGAAATTTAGGCTCACCATAAGCCTCCAAAACCAGACGTTCAAACGCTCCCATGAACCAGACCCTGAAATACAACCCAAGTCTCAGAAAGCAAACAGACACGCCTCGTCTTCAAGGAAGCAGACAGGTACCCACGTTCATTGCACGCAAATATGGTCCTACTCATTCACAGTCCCCTGCCAGCGCTTCGCCCCGCGCCCTGTCTACCGTCGCGATCAGCGCTCAACAGGGCAAGATTGGATCAGGACGAACTTTCAGCTTCGACTAACACTTCTCTCGTTTCCCCTTGAGCTGTTACCGTTCCAGCGTGGACGTGAGCAGGGCATTCGGTCTTGGGCATGTGTCACGGTCGTGCGAACAGGACGGCATGGAGTGCTGTCACCGATGCATTGTGGTAATACACGCAAACGGCAGATCCAGACCTGCAGCACTCTAGGTCGAGTGAGTCACGTGGAGAGAAGCAAGGGGGTGACACACCATCATCTGCGGGTGCCCGGGGATCTTGTGGTGTCACGAGGCCGGCAGTGGTATCTGGAGTTCTGGAAGCTTGCGTTGTAGTGTGCTGCACTCGCTGGGTAATAATCTCTGTCGATGAAATTGCAACGCTCGCGGAGGAACGACGCTGAGACGAGGCTCTGAACTGCTAAGGGGATCATTCGCGTTGGGAATTACGAGCTTGGAACTATTATAATTGGGTCGCCGACATGTCGTTCAAGCCCCGATGGATAGAAAAGAGAATAATTTCTATGTAATTCCAGGTAATTGATCAGGTGATCCTCAGCGTAACACCGCTGATTTTATCCATAGGACTAGAATTTCACATTCACCCTCTCCGTTTCCATCTTTCTCTCCTCATCCCAACACTTGAGTGTCTTGCTTGCCTCTTCGCACAATACCTCAAATGCCTGGAGGATATCCGCATCCTCGGTGTACTCCGCCCCAACAGCGCAGCGAATACAGATCATCCCGTTCAAATCAGTCTATGTGAATGCGACGTCGCTTCGCGCGGACAAGCGTACATAAAAGGACCGAGTGAGGTCAGCTGTTCCTGCGTGAAAGACCGCGTCGGAGGTTCAAGCCGAAATACACTGAGAGAGAGACAGGGTGGCGTGACAAGCCGGAAGTAAGCGGATTCCTTGACGAGCGAGACAAAGGTGTCGCTACGTTGGATTGTCTGCATAGTGCACATGTGATATGTAGATTGAGAGGTGTCGAGGGAAATCAGATTATGCACAGCGTGAGGCAGGGAGGGCGTATGGGTCGCGGATGATAAGGTGACTCACTTGGCGGGTGTAACGTTGATTCCGGACACGCCATGGCTACTCCAGCCCATGCAGCGTCCAGTGGAGCCACAACGAGGGCGCAGCAGCGACTAGCCCAGGTTCGAATGTCCTCAGAGTCAGTTCTTTCGAGATTTGTATGACTTACCGATATCTCCGAGCTCCTCAAGATGATCGATAGCTCCTGAAGAAGTGGTGCCGACCGTGGCAACTACGATAATGGGCCGTCAGAAATGAGCCAGTGAGCGCGGGAGAACATACTGAAGATGAAAGGGAAAAAAAGCCGACATTAGCATCTTCTTCCATCGCACGCTTGAGAGTGGTGCCACGAAGGGGGTAGTTGTCTTCGGCCCTGACCTCGAGTGCACGTACTTTCACACCTAGTACCAGCCCTGCCTTTTTCCCCAATGAGTGCGTTCGCGTTGCGGTTCGCCCGCTTACTACTACGATACCCCTTACCACGCCTCGACGATACGATATAACGACGCGCCCGACCACCGTGCCTCGCAGGACCTCCTTGATTCCCACGTCGAGCGTCTGCAGATCCGTAGAGCCTTCAGGGGGCGGACAGCTCGTGCTATGGACGTGTGCCTCGTGCGCGAGCTGGCGCAGTATCACAAGAAGCGAAGCAGAGGGGACACCGTTTCGCATCAGGTACCAGGCGAGTCCGCGCGAGACCTCGTCTGAACTGAGTGGCTCGGAAGTAGGCTTGGACTGGGGACCTCTCGCGTCAAAGACAGGTTCGCCGCGGTCGTGGAAATGGAATGTGGTCTGCGGCCGCATGCGGTATTGATACAACGTGAGGTGTGATTGAAGTGTTTCCATCTTGTCGTCGTGCAGAATGCTGTCTAGTAGTGCCGCGTGACAATATGCGTGGAACGTTCTCTCCTCGGGTGTCTCACCATCGTCGCGAGAGAAATAGTCGGTAAATCCTAGGAAGAGTGTGTTGTTCGAGAATGAATGGGTGAGGTCGCTGGCAGGGTGAGCCTTCGCGTCCGTCAGCTGCGGGAAATCCAGAGTAGCGGCATCGCCAGCGGAAGAACCAGAGCGAACGAATGAGCTCCTACTCGCTCTGGGATCCTCAGGATAGCTGAGGAACGCTGTTCGACGTTTGATGTATAGAGTTTGATTCGTCAGAAAATTCATCTTGTGTTCAGGGACGTTCTCAAAGTCTACGAAGAACGGCCAATAGCGAGGGGTATCGATCCTAATGGACATGAGTTTCCCAAAGTCGGGTATGAGTGCGGGTGAGATGAGATGCGTGACTCCCTTCTCGCTCCCTTCTCTTGTCGTGATCCTGACGGGGAGGTAGACTGCTCCACGTGTCGTGACGTCTCGCGCGATC
Source organism: Tylopilus intermedius (assembly GCA_038091255.1). Lineage (NCBI taxonomy): Eukaryota > Fungi > Basidiomycota > Agaricomycetes > Boletales > Boletaceae > Tylopilus > Tylopilus intermedius. The sequence continues at coordinate 18,639 of JBBPOD010000086.1, read as the reverse complement.
AGGCAACGGGGGCTCTACCGCAAGGGCCCAACAAGCGTCGCAACGCCTGGAGATAGCTTTTGTTATCCGACGAGATGTGGTGGAAACGGAGGAAGGAAGCAGTGACCATAGCGATGGCCGCGTCCGAAGTGCCCAGAGTGAAACGACCAGCCCCAAAGAATAGTGGGCCGAGCGATAGATGTGTTGCCACATGTACACCGTATCTGAATGCTTGGTGATACATGCCAAACGCGTACCTGAGTCGCCTCAAGCACGAGATCTCTCCGACGCCTGCCATAACCATGCACAGTGCGATCGAAATGAGGTTGAGGCCTTCCCGCACAACCATCTAGCGGGGTGCAGAAGTGATGGTGCCAATACATGGGAATGCTGGAAATAAACCGTCGGGTGGTAAGTGACAAGCCGGATATGATGTCCAATGGAGGGGTTAGATGAAGGGAGGGAGGTGAGGGTGGCAGCGCATTACTCGACACGCATCGGGCTTCCTGGAGGTAATATCTTCTGCACTATAGGATTCGCGACGTCTTTCCTCTTGTTACGACGGCCAAGTAGTGTTGCATTGTCGATGTCCAATTCGAATCCCTTCTGACCTCCCGTGCGGCGACCACGATCGCGGGTACCTGCCCGCCCATCCCACAGACCCCTCTCTGGGATCATATTCACAATTGCGGGGGCGTCCAGCCCGCGTGCTGCAGCCGCCTTCGTGCCTGCCTGAACCCTGCCATCAGCTTGACTACGTCTGTGGCGAGCTTCATTGACGAGGCTTTCATCATCCGCGTCGTCGTTTTCATCGTCCTCGTTGAGCCCATGCAAAAAGCCTCTGGCTCCCGCTCCGCCGCGTCCGTTGTACGCGCTCCGGCGCGCACCCTCTTCTCCCATTCTGTGGACAGCATACGTGATGTCGAGAGCTTCCTTTAGGGTGGCCAGCCCAAGAGAGCGTGCTGATTCGATTCCACCATGTGCGGCGGTCAAGAGAGGCGAGCTAAGAGGTGGGGTACGAGGATAAGTGTTGGGCGTTGGCGGAGATAGGGAAGCCGGTGATGTGTTGCACCAGGGATGAGCCAGAAATTCGTCTATGGTATATCATTGGGCCGGGTCAACGCACAGCAAGTGTCCTATGAGATCCTTGGCTAGGGTACAATGAGATCGTCGATCGCATAACTGAAAACACTGAGCATACCTGGAGTACCGATGTGATCCCAGAATGGGCTTAGGAACGTATAATATGCTCGGGCAACTTTCTCGGTCAGCACGTTGATACTCTCGTCGCAGAAAGGAGGGAGTCCGCAAAGGAGGGTGTAGAGAACGCAACCGAGTGCCCACACGTCAACACTTTTCGAGTAACGTTCATCCTTGACAATTTCAGGTGCGGTGTAGCCAGCCGTCCCACACGGCGTCATAGTTTCTTCGTTCCAGACTACTTTCGATAAGCCAAAGTCAGCGATCTTGACTCGTCCAATGCTACCACCACCAATGCCTGGTATAAATTCACCCTCGTCTTCCTTGTCTTCATCATACGGACGTCGTATAAAGACCTTGGAGGGAATTATGGGTATCCTCTCAAAGAGCAGATTCTCCGGCTTGATATCGCTGTAAAACAATAAAGTTGACGATAGCGAGGACACACTTTTCTGGAGGTGCTCACCGATGAACTACACCGCGCACTTCATGCAAATATCTGATGCCCTGAGCAACTTGAAGAATGACGTGCCGAGCAAGGTTTTCACTAAAGTAGGCGAGTTTGACGGTTTGGTGGAACAATCGCCCTTCCTCCATGCGTCAACCGAGACTACCCAGGTGAGACAAGCACAACTCCTTACGTTCGAGCACGAGAAAATCATAATCCGGCGATTCGGAAAACGAGATCAACTTGACTATTGATTGATGGTTCATACCGCGCATTATTTGGACCTCTGCGAATCATCGAGACTCATGACCGGCTTCACTTCGACAGATTGAATGCGCCTTTAAGAATGTTTGCACGCTTGAGGCAAAAGAGGGTAGTCAGTACCACAGTATCGTATGTGGGGCAGAAAGTAGAGATGTCACCTCTGTGACGCGCGGCTTTTTAAACTGGGGGCTGAGATATTTTGTGGATGTAGAGGACAAGCGCCATATGCATGGGCGGGGGGAACCAGGAAAGAGAGTGGTGGTGGGGTAATATGGAGATCGACCTCGGGCGCGGGTACTTGCCCGCGATGCGTTCAGTTCGTGCTTTCGAAGCCGAAAACGCTTGATTTTATGGGCAAATACCGAACCTAAAGAGACATGAAACATCGTTGTGGCGAGTTGAACCAAGAGACTTACCACTCGTTGCAATAAACCGACTAAATGTGCCAAAATAGTTCGACAGCGTGATGTACGCCCCGTGGCGGGTAGTACCGGCATATTTCAATCCAACGGCGAAGCAGTAGCCAGCGATGATGTTGAAGTAGGCCAACTCCATCGCATCATCCTCTTTCTGTTTGCTCGCGATGTGGTCCTGCTCAGCCGTCACGACGGGCTCGGGAATCTGGGACATTAACCAGTCGGCAGTGGATCCAATCGTGTTCCACATGATGAGCGACCTCGCAATCGTACGTATGACCAAGAAACTCGGTTGAATGTAATTCAGCTCGATGACCGTGCTGGGGAGTTCCAAGATGTCTGTGACATCCCTCTGCTCTGTCCCCAAGTACATTAGGCCCAATGCAATGGTCGCAGCCGGTGATGTGATGTTGACATTAAACGTAGGACGGCCTCGCGCTGTGACGACGGTCTTCGCTTCGCCGTGAATCAGCACGCGCAGTCGGTGGAGACGCTCGATATCGGCTGGAATAGGAGACCCTTTTCCGAGCATGATCATCCCAAAGGCAAGAGTAGCGGAATAAGTATAACCTTCTTTGTGCTCGTTGCTGAGATCAGGCTGTACGAGGTCCTTGCAACTGATTTGGTTGAGACAAACTTCAGCGATGCGGCGGTCCTTGCTGCCCAAGTAGAGAAGTCCGACGCCCGCAAGTCCAGCGGGCTTGCGTCATGAGAGACACGTTAAGGTCCACCGTTGGCGTCGGAAGCAATGCTGGCGTGTGGACAGCCAACAATTTTGTGACGTGCATATTGCCTGACCCGACGTTTGCTGCGGATAGACCGAGGAGGACCCCAATGGATGTCAGATCGTGCTTTGGTGTGAGATATCCAAAAGTATGCCAGGTGAGCATTTCTTTGACGTGGCCTGTCAACCCGAGTCCGAACCCTGGGTGCTCGGGGGTCAACTCCGATGGTTTGTTGAACGCAATCCAGGAACTCTCCTCGCGCCCAAGGTGCTATGCGCAGGCCCGCGGCAACTCCGTTGTGGAATTCACCCCAGTTTGTGCATTCCAGAGGTATCTTGCCAGGTTCAGGTCCAGTGGTGACGTTGGAAGGCTGATCCTGATCTGGTATTCCAGTTTGGGAATGACATATGCTTCACGAATGACCCAAACGTGAACATCGCTCTGCCATAGGGTAGGGCCAACGTCCTCTCTGCGATTCGCACAACCCGGTGCCACTGCTCTTTCGCTTGGTCGTGTTCACTGAGGATGATCGATCAATCCCGATCGAAAGAAAGTTGCTGTGACTCACTTCAAGTCTGGTCGCTCGACGAGTCGGACGGATGGAATCGTCGATGAGCACAACATGCGTGCAACTTCTTCTAGTCGCCGATCCTGGCCAAACCGTATGCTTGCGAAAGATTTCGGACCCAGTTCCACGCGAGATAGCGTACCGACTTCGTCTGCGCTTGCGGCTTTCGCCTGTTCTACCAAATGACTTATAGTGGTCCGACGATGACAGGTCTGTAGCGAGTAGGGAATCAGTCCACGGCGACGACCACGCATTGAAGGCATACCATATACGTTTCTGTAGACTGATAAATTCCCTGTTGCGAGATCACCGGTTGAACCATTGCGACACTAAAGGCCAGGTCGCGTCGACCAATCAATTCGTAACGCTCCGGCTGCCAATGAGAGGGAGGGTAGAGCTGACAAGTTCGGATGGCTTCCCGGAGAGGGGCGACAATGCCCAAAGGCAGGCTGTCCAAAAGCATATGATGGTTGGATGTCGAACATGGCAGCTAGACGTGGGTTCTCGTACACCGGAAATCTCCAGTCAGGGTTGCTAATTCTGCCATATAGTATTGCGGCCATGTCTGGAGGCCAAACTGGTATCCGATCGTCAAGCATCTCAATTCCTAGAGGCGAGGTCAACTTAGCCTGAGAACGGCGAAACCCACTACGTACGCGTGGTAGAAGGTGAAGGCCAAGCAGGCATCACATTGGGGCATAGGCGTATCCAATAGTCTGCCCACTCTGGCCGTACTATGTGTGCGATATGGCAAGCGAAAGGCACAAGCAACGCGAGGGAGTCATGTTGGTGAACCACAAGTCGAAAATCCTCGGCGAGCATGTGTAATGCGTATAGCACGGTGCCAGCAAAGGGTTGGGTTTTACGGCTACCGGAGCGAATTGTCGATTTCTTAGACGAGAGGGCATAGAGAGGCGCTGCAATGCAGGATCACGTTGACACATAGAGAAAGGAACTCTTCCCAGTATGCAGAAAGCGTCGGGTAATGGCTAGCTGAAGGAGAGACAGCCCCAGATCCAGAAGCTTGATGAGCGCGTAAGACAGTGCGTGGAACTCCAGCAGCGACCATGTTCGGAGAAACTCCAGGAGTGTAGTAAATGCCTCTCCTGTAGGGATAACAAGGGATAGAACTTGGAGCGCTTGGTTGACCAGGCGATCGCGAGGGAGCACGTCAAACTTGCCGCGATATGTCTGGCCTTCGGCACAGACCAACGTGACGGATGATACGCATGCCAACTTGATCGCTGTGATACCCGTGACGGGAAAAAATGCGCTCTTAGCGCCATCGGGAGGGAGGGGGGGTTCGAGGCTGAGCAATCCCCAATACAATTGGCAGTTCTTGCAGGCCATGGGTGAAGATGGTTACCGACCCATCAGGCTTGACCGCCAATAGATCCCATATCTCCTTACGGGTAGCACCAACAGGGACCACGGATACAGCGTCGATGGTTGTCAAGTACTCGCAGGCCACCATCTCGTTTGCCTCTTGTACAGCGAGGGAAACTGCAGTTGGGACACCAGTCATGCAGACCCCCAACAAGATATGATCTCGAACGCGATCAAAACGCTGGTCGAAAAGAGCCGCCGAAATCTGAGACGACGATCCCTGCCTGACACACGACGTGATATTCTGAGCAGGTGAGCAGAGTGTGCATGAGACTTACAATTGATCAACCCCTGCGCCAAAAACGAAGCGTTCGCCCTGCCGTGCTCCGAGGCAGCTGCGACTGCTCCCGCGTCTCCGTCACTCCCGAGAGCCATTCGGTCCAGATTGAAACTGAAGTCAAAGCGAGATGAAGAGCTACAACGGCAAGGTTGATAAACGTAGCGCCAAATGGACAACTCGTGTCGTTCAGGATTGAGCGTTATCAGAATGTCATCGATGAGGAATGGTTTCCGAGACACCCAGACGACTTTTCCAACGGCGGGGATAACAACCAACGGCCGAGTGGTATTTTCTTCTTCGTTGGAAAGGCAAGCGAGACGACCTGGAAACCCACCCACTATACCGGCAGTTATACCGACAGCAACAGGCTCTGAAAAGGGATTTGTGATGGTGAACGTAGTCGGAAGAGGCGCGTCGCCAGTGGTGCGAAAATCGTCGATCTCCAGTGGATCGAGGAAACGCTGTATCGCGACACCATGAGGCCAAACTTTGCGAACGAGAAAAGGAAGAGAAAATGTGTAGTCGGTTCCATTGATCAGGTAGACCTTGCCTATGCTGCGTAGGAATACGAACACTGCTGCGACTTCCTCTTAACCGTGTTTGCTCTTTTGCCGTTCTTCCTGGATGGTCTTGAAGAGTCCAAAGACAGATTCAATCGATGGATTTGTCTGCTGTTCGTTGCGTTTAGACGTAATGTGCACTACCGTGCAAGGGACCCGTGGTGTTCGTGCTGCAAGCGAACCTCCCGATGCACGCGCACTGTATGTTCTGATCTTCGGCGGAGAAATCCCATTTTCTTTGGGTTACGCCCCCATGACTGAGAACCACGCAGCGATCGTTCCATGCCAGCTCCTGCTCTGCCCACGAGTCGCATCCGTCGACGTACAGTGGCGCATAGACAGCGTTGATCGAGTCAGATGTTGAGCCCTTCAAAGCAGTTCTGATTGAATGAAGTAAACAGACTCCTGGACCTGTGGTTTGAAGCGCGTGATGTTGGTGGGATAGAAACTTGACTGCGGTGGAGGGTGCACCACGGTGAACTCGAACGACGATCGTGTCGGGATTCATGGTGGGTGGAGATCATAAAGCAATGATGCGATGCCGGTCTTGGTTGGCAGTACAACAGCACCGGACCGGAGCTTCCTAATGTTTATTGTTCCTTCTTTAACGTGTCCTAAGACGCAACGGGATCGGGCTGATGGTTGTCTCTTCGCCATTCCATGACTTCATAGGACAAAAGATGAAGGTAGTACATATTCGGCAACCGAGAAGAGATGCCGGGACCGGTACATTCCCAAAATTCGATTGCGAAAGGGCGGAATTCCTCGGCATAGAACACGATGTGCAGGCCAGAAAAGTCTTCAATGGTGTACTGGAGTTGGTAACTGGACATGTCGAGTGCCGGCCAAGCCCAGCTTGATGATGCACGTAAGCTTTGGACTGCTCCGTATGGAAGTGTGGATGTTCGTACTCACTTTAGGTACCTCACTGCGCCCATCTCCCGCGCCCCGTCCCCGGGCCGCGTCCGCATCACCAGGCAGGCCAAGACAGGCCAATACGTCGCCATCGAGATCATCTCTAAACACCACCGCCATCGCACGCCCCGCCGACACCCCCGAACACATGCACCCCAGTATCGAGTACGTCGAAAGTGGGGAGCTACTGGACGAGATGAACGAATTTGACTACATTGGATTAGATCAGGCCGAGGACAACGGGGAGGAGCAGAACGATGATTACCTACAAGAGGACGCGCTTGATGCAGAGGACGGTGAAAACTTCGAGGAATGGGGGGAGTTCAATGCTTACCTGTAGTGAAATCACATTGAAAGATCTGACGAGTGCGCCTGGTCTGAACGACAGAAAGTCATCCTTGCTTGAGCTTGCAAGACGACCAGTTGCTGTCAGTGGTAGTAGCGCTGACAACTTCAAGTTGAAGAACATTGTATGGCCTTGTTTGCTTTTGATCTTTCTTGTGATGCCGTCGTCTAACTCCGCGCTCACGATACCGCCAGATATCTATATCATTCTATCAAGGGCGATAAAACGCAGTTGAGTCACCGTTGCTACCAAGTTGCTACACTGGCAGTCTGTGCCACCGTCCTCACAACTCGAACAACATCCAGTGTACGACCTCACTGTCCCCACCCGTAGTGCACCTTCCCAAGGATCCGCTCGCCCCAGTATATGGCAACACGCCGTCGAACGACGATAATCTGCGAGACGAGTTGAGCCCCTTTGGTCAATTCGTGGAGTTGGACAAGGAAACGGACATCTTCAAGGGTCCAACAGGGGGTATCGTGAGGAAATCGTCGCTGCGCAACAACGACTCAAGCGCGTGGCGACCCCTCTGCAGATCGTGGGGCCATATCCCCGAAAACTCAAGCGGGAGAAGTGGATCGACTCATTGACGTCCACACTGACCGTGTCCCCGGCATGGTCAAACAGCTTATTCACTCTGCCGTCGACCGCGACGACGCTGGCTCGGGAACGTGTTCAAGTTCAAGCCTGCAAACCACCAATTATTGTCCGTGCACGACGCGTTCACGAGTCGGGAAGAGTGTCGGCGGTTGCCCGTTGGGATCGGCGTCAAAGGTCGTCCTCACGCACTCCGAGGGAAGTGGCGTCGTCAAGTGCCGATTCGACGAGCCGAAAGACCCTGGGCCGGCCACGACGAACTTGAAGCCAATCCGATTTAGAGTAGAAGTCGGCGAGGCGACGGCGCAGCAAGCGAGGGGGGATTTCCAGGTCGTGTTGCAGCTGAACCAAGAGAAGGGGGCGCCGTCGAGTTTTCAAGTGATATGCTAGCAGTTGAGGAGCATGTGGGAATTGAATTTCGTGCGGTCGACGGCAGGGGTGCATAGTCCGGTATTGAGTCCAGGGACGTCGGACAGGGAGCGGTTTACGGAGATGACGGTGTATCCCGATTAGATTTCTTTTTGTGTGCAGGATCTTGAAAACGTAACTGTCTGGCTTCGCTTCTGGGCGCAAAGCATCCATATCATTAAACTTTAGTAATACATTGATAATCAAGAGCAGTCGGGTCCTGCATACACCAGGACAAAGACAGCTGCACCTTCAAGAGGTCGTTCTACTGAGTAGCTTCTGCAGCATTCAGTGTTGCACCAGAGGCACGTAGCAGCGATTCCGTGTTTTGCATCCCTACGCTGACCCGCACAACTGGACTCTGTATGAAATTCGACATCGTCGCAAGCCTGGAAGACGGTTAAACAGGGGTAAGGTGTCGGTGTATAAGCATGACGAGATACCAAACCGCTGGTTAGTCGCGCTGAAACCACCCATCGGTATCGACATCTTTGAATATTCTGCCATCATGCTACCGCGGCATAAGTGAGACCTCGTGGTTAACTTGTTGACGCGATGGAGGTCCCTGGAGGGGACTGACAGGTAACCCAGTGTGCTTCACATTCTGAGAAGCACCAGTGCTCAAGCTGACGTCGAAAACATATGGTGGAGTACTGATGGCTATGGAGCCGTAGTAACTAGAACAGCGAGGTCAGACGAGCGTACAACCCGTCGAATCGCCTCACCCAGAATCATAACCTTGGCCCACAATCTTGATGGCACATTAGCGCGCGTGCCAGAACCCAGTGGGTCAACGAAAACACACATATTTGCTCCGGTAGCCCGCTTCGTAGGAATTTACAATCGGGTCAACCTCGCCGAAAGGTCGCTGACAACAGTTTCCCAGTGGCAGCGGAGCCTTTCGCTATTGCCAACATTGCAATTGTCGTGCCAAACTGCAATTACTACCACGGTGGTCTGGCCCCATTGAAGAAAGAGCCACAAGAAAACGAATGTGTCACCTCAGGCCTGCATGGTGGGTGTGTCGTGGACCAGTGTGAAAGGTGTGTTTGGACAGCAGCCAATTTCACTGGAGGAGTTTAACGATGAGCCCACTGAAGTAGCAGCTTGGAGCTCAAACTTTGGTTGATCAGACTGACGGTAGGGTCGAGGGTTACATTGGTTTGGATCAAGAAAAGGGCCCAGGCACGAGGTGATCCTGCATCTTGATTCGATAAGGAGATGCATGGGTCCAAGCGAGCAACACTACTGGCTCACCTAGCCCGCCTAGTCGGCGACCACACAGCTCACTTCTAACTGGGTATCTCAAAGGCAGGTTTGTGACAGAAAAACGAGTGAATAGATGGGGTCAACCGATTGGACGATGCGACACAAGAGCGTACAGGGAATGATAATCATCCTCAAACCTACATGATGCAGGTGTCCCAGACCATGCTTGAGCGTGAATCTATGCGGCCGATGACTAGAGGGACGGGCTCACTGAAGTGCAGATTGCGGTTGATCAGACTGATGATGGTAGGATCGGGGGGAGTTACAATCAAAACAAGCGTCCAGGGCACGAGAAGGTTCTGTGCGAGTTGATCACGATTCGATAATTAAGAGACACGTGGGTGCAAGCAGGCAGTCCTGCGGGCTCACCTGGCGTGCCAGTCGACCCACGCAGTCTACTTTGATCGCCTCTAGTTGGGTATGTCTTCAATGGCAGGTCTGCGACAGCGAAGTGAGTACATGGACAAGTCAGTCGCTTGGATGATGCTCAAAGAAACAGAGACGGTCGAATATGATGTAGACATGGTGATTGATAACCCATTTTCGATAAGTTGATTACGAAGACCGGTTCCTCTTCACGAAAGGGGAGCAAACCGAATTACGATCGATTTTCAAGAAGCAATGTATTCAGTCGCGGTCCTCGCTGATGGAGAGCATTTCGTGGACGGTGGCAATGAAGGTAAGATTCGAAAGTGGCGCATTCTAGATGGCAGCGGAGTACGAATGTCAATGGACACGGGGAGTTTCATTACTGGCATTGCGGTGTCACGCGATGGACAGTGGATCGAGCAATAGCATGGTGACTGTTCGGAATGCGGCGAACGGCGCAAAGAAAACCGCGTTCAAGGGGCACTCAGACTCGGGTTGGATGCATGTAGTCGATGTCTCGTCTGATGGGACGAAAATTGCGGCGTTGACACAATAACTCCGTGGTCGGAGTGAAATTCTCTCCCGATCACCAAGCTCATGCTTCACATGCTCACAACTGCTTCCATCGATGCAATATTGCGAGCCAGGAAAGACGTCAACGCCGTCAACACAACCTGAACACACCAAGCCTCACTATAAACGCGTTGCCGAACAAACTCAGGTGATGCCTTCCGGAACAAACGGAGTGCGTCATCCAACCTTCCTAGTCTACTGACGTGCTTCACGAGAGGAATCATGTCCCAACAAGATGAAGATTGACGGGCCAAGACGTGGCGGTTTGCGAGATACGGTGATGCGGGATGTGCCCAGTGGCATTGTTGTGGGTGGGGACGGCGAAGCCGGGGTCCCGAAGCAGGGGGAGAGAATCGGGTCGACGCGGCGATGAGGAAAACGCGACTGTTTGTAGAAGAGAAGGACCTCCTATTCCACAGTGACTCTGCTCCTCCACGTTATGTTTGTTCGTCTCTACCACAACAGCAACGCACTCAAGCGTTGAGGGAATTCTGCATCATAACACATTGGATCTCGCGTCTAGATAGTACAGCCCTCCGGGCACCCTTGGTTATTTCTTCCAACTCGGCACCGGGGGGGCACGGGTATTCCGCGGAGGTGCGCGCATGATAGAATGGTCGGCCGGGTTAAATCCGAGGGCGGTGGCCGGTAAACTGTCCGTTACAAGGTTGACTCAGAGCAACTGGACAGGAATCAATGCCTCCCGCATACCCGGCAAAACGGTCAGGAAGATACTAGACACATATGAGCGACACGGTGGAGCTAGTCGGACGAGAGGCGTACCTGACAACCTCGCCAATGTTGGAAAATACAAGTATCGAGTAAACTGTTTGGTGTTATTATATATGAGTCTACCTTCTACGGCTTGCTCTATTGTCGCGAAATTCGAATCCGCGAGAACCATGTCTGCCTTTTTCAACGCTGGTGCGTTGTTGACGCCATCACCTGCCTAAACAACTTAGATAGAAGCATAAGAGTCGACGAGGGGGACTTACCATAGCGACGACCATCCCAAGTCCCTGGAGTAGATCAACCAATTGATTCTTGTGTCCCGGCTCCGTCCTACTAAACAAGCTGGCGCGCTGCACGGCCTGTATTTTCTCTTCGAGGCTAAGTGCGTCTAGTTCTCGTCCCGTGTAGCTCTTGCCCGTCAAGTCTTCATCCTCATCAAACAACCCGATTTGACGACATATCGTCTGAGCGGTGCCTTTATTGTCGCCAGAGAACGGACTCCGGGGCATCTTTGACGAAGAGCGCTCCAGCGCCATTGAAACGAACCAGAACAGACATCATCTTGCGGTCCTGAGAGAATTCAAAGGTCAACAAACGGGGTATATCGCGTTCGTAATATTCGCTGACGGCACTTGCTCGACCTGCGCGCGTCATGGATGGCAGCGATTTGGTGAATTCCGTGTCTGGGCAACCCAACTTCTCGATAAGAACTCTGAGCGCAGCCTCTGTTGGTTCCCCCACATTGCTGTAGGTATCTTTTTCCTGGGATGGCCATGAATAAACGAAGTCATATGCGAATAAAGAGAAGTGTACCGCTTGGTAGATAATCCTGGCATCATTACATACAGCACAAATCTCTGCGAGTCTGCGGATGGGGTCAATACTCAAAATGGAGTCCTTACTCTCTGAGCACTCGACAGATCCACAGGGGGAATAGGTAGTTCCACCGATTTGGTATTCCGTTGTAGATTTCGTTAGCGCATCAATCACAAGGAACTAGTCAGATGAAGTCAGTAAGGGTAAATGACAACGTGTTTGATGTACCTTGGAGACGCTCATTTGATTTGTGGTCATGGTACCTGTCTTCTCAGAGCAAATCACGTTTGTACCGCCGAGTGTTTCGACACTAGGCAAATTCCGGACGATGGCATTTTTCTGAGCCATCTTTTTCGTGCCGAGCGCCAAGCAGGCGGTGATGACAGCAGCAAGGCCTTCGGGAATGGCCGCTACGGCCAGCGCGAATGACGGATATCACTTTGGCCAGCGTGTCACCGAAGTCTTCAAGCTTACGCTTTAACGGCGTTTTAGCGCTTATTTGATGGGATATAGAGTGGTGAATGTGGCCAATGGCGGTTTTCTTGCCTGTGAACGTGACGATAGCATGTGCGTTTCCATTTACGACAGTAGTTCCCTAGTGGAAGGTGAGGAAACGAGTGACGACAACAAGAGTATAAGCGCACAGAGAATAGCATGTTGGACATGTCTTGTTTGACAGCTTGAGATCAGGGACGGGATCTATAGACTTGGCAACGCTGATGCTTTCACCCGTAAGGATCGCCTGGTCTATGCTAATGCTGCTGGACGAAATGGAGAGAAGTCTGCAGTCAGCAGGCACTTTGTCGCCGGGAGCAGGCTGTGAGGCGTGGATGCGCGCAAGATGGTCAGAACGGAATACGCTTGCTTCGTCCGGAGAGTACTCTTTGAGGGCCTGGGGAGGATGGTGAGCAAGGATGTGGGAGTGGCGGTGCGAACTCACGTCGATGGTCTCTTCCGCATTTGTTTCCTAGGCGACGCCGACGATCGCGTTGGCGATGAGAATAAGCAGGATGACTGCTGGTTCGACGAAGGCACTCAAAGGAGTGGAATCGGCGGAGTCCTCGAAGAGCGCAAGGATAAAGGAGACGACAGCGGAGGCGAGGAGGATGAGGACAAGCTGCCATAACGGCGTTGGAGGCTCTTCTGGTAGCTCTGAAGGGGGTGTCGGCGATGCTTGTGTCCTTGCACGCGTCAATATCGGGGTACCATAAAGTCCTATCGATATCAGCAACGTACAAGATCACGTTCTTGAGAATTTTGAATCAGCTGAAATGCGTGGTCAGGAATTCCCAAATGACATCATCGGGCACGTCGTTGATGGATTCCAGGCACTTACTCGCAGGTGTAGACCACAGCGCCGTGAATTGGCGGGTAAGATGCATCATGGTTTCATACGGAACATTGCCGGGAAGCTTCTATGGTGGACCTATATCTTGCGTAAGGAACACGTTCTTCGGCACCGAGCGTCCCAATTCGCATGTACAGCGTGGAGTTGACGAAGTGACGGAAATATAGAGAAGTTTCTGAGTAAATGTCGCGTAGATTGATCGGTTTCGCTGGGTAAGGGCCTTCAAATTGGCACCCAAGTTATCGCAAAACTTGAAGGTTTCGACTCGATCACGGGCCCCAGTTCGCGGATCGGCATCCGACGCCTTGGGTGAATCGCAGACTTCTCGCACGCAAGTATCGACCAATAGCTCGACATTCTGTCTGAGCCCTGGTATACTATACGATAGTTCGTTGAGCTCAAAATGAAATTTCAAGCATACTATGTCGTGACATACGTACTTTTGATACGCCTCACAAGCAAGACGCTGATGTTGTATCAGACATCCAGGGATCCCAAAAAGCTTTGCGATTAACCCCGCCCTACAGTGTGTTCTCGTCGAAAAACTTGGCTGTGATGTGCTGTAACTCCCACCTTGGGAAGCGCTGTCCCCGTCGAGCATCGTCGGAGGTGAACAAAGTAATACCCGCGCTTTGACTGGTCCACACGTCCTTCAATGACGTCAAGCCAGTTCTGTCTAGAGGTGATGGGATCGTCCGAAAGCATGTCAGGTCGGGTTCCGTGAGAACGCCTAACAGGACCGTCGTGAGAGACAAGCGTATGTCAACAGCCTATCGACACTGGCAACCTGTAGTGCGTTCTCATTCGGGATCAGCACGCCCCGCCAGTCACACGGAAAGCTGGCTCTGAATGTCATCTACATAGACATGTAATCAGACATAGTCCAAAATAATGAGTGCTTTACATTACCCGCCGTCGGTATGGTGGTTAGACGATCGTGTTTGGCCCATTACACCGTGAGCTACACAGCCTACTCAGCAAGTGAAAAGGCAAGAAACTAACCCACGTCACCGAAAATAAACCTGATTTTCGTTCTGAAGCGCGCTAGGAAGAAACCCGAGCCTAGGAGTCAACCAGCGTCGCACGACAGACGGTACAGTCACCGTTCACTTGTCAGCGTAGAACTTGCGCAATGTGACACCGAAATTGTACATGGACTAGAGCCCATCTGAACAAGAGTGTATGTATGTAGGTGAGTTCGTGCATGCTTACCTCCTTCCCAAGGTTCGTCAAGTCGCCCAAAGGCTGTATGAATGCCGTCAGAGTCACGCCGTCTACAAGCAGAGTATCTACGCACCACGGATTCGCAGCAGCCCCCCTGTCGCGCATCTCCGTTCCCCTCTTGAACCGCATCCCATCACCCCAACGATGCGGAGACTAAAGATCCCCACAGACAGCATATTAATATGGACAAGAACGAATAAGTTGAGGAGCGCGCCCAACTTACAGTTTGCTCGTGATTGGGGTGAAGGCGGACGCCTGTTCCTTCATCGACAGCGTAAGACCCGCCTTCCCCAGATTGTACGGACTGCTCATCCCTGATCCCGGCCGAAAACTTTCAGCTTTGTACGACAGGTGGGCTTTCGCCTGAGCTCCCTATCCGTGTCTGGCCTGGAGGCTCCGATGATTCGGTGGTCGACAGCCTGAGGGTGAGCGGACGATTGAGACGAGTTGCACGAGCAACGATCAATCCGTGCTCGGATACCAGATTCTGTTGGAGTACGGGAAAATTAGAAGAGTCGGTCCCATTGTATGTCACGGTAATCGGAAAAACAGACATGCGGACTCACGTGTGCGCACGATGATCCGCGTTACCCCATGTTTGTCTCAGGCTTTCTGTGCAACTTTGTCGTTGGGTTGGTGGTTTCCAAATTGCCGCTCGTGGCATTTGTTGGTGAGAAAACTTTCATTGACGCGCCGCTAACGTCGGTACTGTCAAGTATTGGGCACCCTTGTCACGGGATTCGCTTCCGAACTTCAGCGCTGTTCACCCTTGTCGACACGTCGGCTATCTACTAGGCATTCGAATTCCAATCACTATCATGGTGGTGTTTGGTGCCGATTTCGCATACGCAGCCGGCACTCTGTTTGTCGCCAACGTTGTATTGCCGCACTAACAGACTTGCGGGCGGGTTCAAGTTATTCCAGACCATGACTCAGGTAAGCCCATGTATTAAAACGTGATCCGACGGAACGAGGCTGGTCCGCACATCACAGGTTAGAACGTCATTTGCACTTACCGTAGATCGTGTTCAGTCTGCCAAGCTCGACTCGTCACGGGTTGTGAACGCCCTGGGAACTAACGCGCCAGCGTCGGCAGCGCTCCAAGGTTATAGATCCGCCCAACTTGGATCAGTGCTGCCTTTCCATTTTCGGTATGTTTGACTGGCGTGCGCGGTGTGTGGTTGATTGACAGATCCCACAGTAAGCTGGCTGGCTGTCCAGTCCCGATGATCGCCATGGTGAACAAGACGGAACCAAATGGCATCTCGCACACGGTTCCCAACGAGTGACAAGTTTATTTCGGAAGTCAACATGTTGCCAAGCGAACCGTCATCTAAAAACTGGTGTCAGTTACTAATCCGCTGGACCGACTCGGTGCCAGTGATAGCCCAATCTGTTCACCCATCCCGATCATATCCGAGCTTCGTACAAAGGGTTTCATGTACTTATAATTCGTTTCGACGCATTCGTTAGAACTGAGAGGTTGTTGACGTGGTCATGTGGAACCTCAACCAAGCGACAAACGTTCCCTCCCCATGATGCGGCGGTGCTGGCATGACATAAGCAACTAGCACATCTTGTTGTCTTCTCTGCCTCTCAGGAGCCTCGTAGTACTCGTAGGAGTGGCGTCGTGCCGCCATAGCAATGGGTCAATAACCCCAAACCCACTACGGCAAGTAATCACATCCGCGGGTGTGCCAATCATTCAATCCTTCTGTCCAATCCAGGATTTCGCGCACCGGCAAAGGCAGCACTGTGATTCGCCCAGTTTGATGTGGAGACTGGGTTCATTGTGATCATTGTGCATACCATGCAGTGCAGTGTGCGACAATTCACTTTACGGTCACGCGACTCCTACAGTTACCCGCTATCACATGGCAACCATTCCCTCGATCCGCTTATGACCCGCAATACCAAAAACTAGCGTGCCGACTCGAGGGACCATAAATTTAGCGCAATCTTGTCAATCATCCACGGAAAGTAAGTACTTGGGGCTTCAGAATGCTTAAAATTTGCCACTCGTTCGCACAGCTGATCGATCCTCCGGAACCACCTTTACAAGTTCAACTTGTATCGCAGATCGTCGCGTGAGCCTGAAAGGAACGCAACGCATTCGAGACGTGGAGCGCGTCCTACATTGGTACCGGCGCGGATCAACACTCACCATCAGGGATGGACACCCGCCCTGCCCGCTCATGACGCAAGGCTTTTTTTAGCGTTCTACCTCCATATCCAAGACAACAATTTCAAACGGGACGTTCAGCATGACAAAATACCCTGAACGTCTAGCCATCCTACGCTCGCCCAGTCAGAGTCCATATGCGTAAGATCCCGTTTTCGTGTACGATAAACGGTATGTTAGTGTTATTCAACTTGGACATAAGTTCAAAACCAACGCTTCATGATCCTCTGGGACACTAGCACTGCATGCCACGGTACAGTCCAAAATACCTGGTAGACACCTTCACCACGTTGTCATAGGATGTGGGAGTTACCATGTGACCCTCATCCACAGCCTACATGGTTCCAACGACAGAACGAAGTCAACGAACTGTATCCCCGCGGGGAGATGCTTGATTTCCGGCATCTCCAATATATCAGGCACATATATCTGCGGACATCTCATGCTGCGTGATCCACTTGATTGTCAGACATCCACCATGTAGTAGGGAAAACCCGGGCTCAAATGGCTATCTATTTCGGAGCTGGAAGCCCATGACAACCGAGATGCACTTAATCGTTCTGGTTGGCTTCAGAAACATGAAAAGCGCATCTCCCACCCTCTGAGAGAAACCCTCGATGGACATGAGAAGCTTAACGCATTGACAAACGGTCATTAACGGAGTGCAAAGGAGATAGTTATTCTCAAGGGCCATGACTAACCAGTATCAGCAAACCTGCTTTTCCGCGATAGGATCCGACACATTGTTCTACATACCACGGTTAGTGCAGAGATCAAAAAAAATCTAAGAAGCACTTAGCCTCCGTACGCTCTTCGGCAGCTATCAGTGAGAGGCACGTGAACTCCGTAGTTGAGCACCATAAAAATACACAACCCAGCAGGTCGGGTCCTCCGCAGTTGCCAATTATCCTCGGGGAGATGACCATTCCCAGATTTCTCGCAAGGTGACATTGACGGGCTCACTTGTGTAGTCGTCGCACTTTTATCTTTCACACTGTGTGCCAGGGAGAGTTCTGGTAATCCGCAGTGCGAGCGGGGTACACGAAAAACCCGATAACTAGGCCGTCACCCCACGAGGTCAATTATGTTCAATTCAAGTCAGATGAATTGCTAGAGTCACATCGGGGATAAGCGAGACTTTCCTTCCAGTGCCTGAAATTATCTCCTTCGCGGATGCTGTGTCGTCAAAAGGAGAACGAATTTACATACTGAAGTAGGTTCCACATGACTCCAAGACCCTGCCTGACCATGATGGGTTCGTTTGCATCCGCAGCAGCATTGCGAGGGATACACGGCGTTCACTGCAAGGGATGGAGTGAGCTTCTTGTCTCAGAACTGATGTGGGATCCACAGGAAAACACGGTAAGGCTCGCCATATGGTCGGTGACTTCAGTGAATGAGTGAAAAGATGTTTCCTCATACAAAGTTGGCGCGTGAAAACCTGTAGTCTTTGCTTGGATCATGTAAGAAGAGTCAAGATGAGACTTCCGAATGTGATGCAGCCTGCGGTTAAAGCGTTGCTTTGAGAGTGAGGATGCCTTAGCCCAAAATCATGCGGCTTCGCTTTGTGATGCGTGGTCCACTACTTAAAATGCCAAGATGGCACCCCAAGGCTCGAAGACAATCCCCGCACATCATATAGTGCCTGCGTTGGAGGCAATAAGCAACGCGAGAGCTTCGCTACGAAGAAATACGGTCTTTTCAATGTCTCCAATCTGAACAAGCCGAAGCCTTGCGTGACGTGGAAGGACGAATTGCATGGTTGTTGGACAGTGACATTGCCTCAGCCTGAGTAGCATGGTCATGCTAGTACGTTTCCGATGCCATCCCTGATTTGAGGAAAGTTGCCTCTTCCAGGTTGCTTGTATCCCCTGGTGGATGACGGGGGATGGGGGCAAGGCACTGTGGGAGCAGCCTCCGGCTTTCATCCAAGTAAAGTGGGGCGGCACGTACTAGTCATCACCGATCCATCGCCGTATCGAGCACCCTGCCCACTCTAACACCAACGAGCCAACGGAATACTGGCCAAGCGGG
>JBBPOD010000085.1:0-34401 GCA_038091255.1 Tylopilus intermedius | reverse complement strand
TGTATCTATTGTGATTACTGTAGGTAAAAGGAAATGTTCTAGAACATGATCGAAGATCATGTGATGGGACTATTGTTATCGTCCAATAACCATATGGACCTTATCTATGATGTCATATGATAAGAGATAGCTGACTCATATGATGAGTAAAAGGGATAGCATAATGAGATAAGAAGATAAGAGAGGGTCTAGACCTTTCTTCCAGAAACGGTAGCTTAATAATGGAAATCCAGAAATAGAACACTGCCGTTTCAACATCGCATGCAGGCTGGACCTGCTTCATCTACTTCGTCCTCCCGAAAGGGAAAAGAAAAGGAGATTGAACCTCCAGTCGAGACTGTCTTTCGTGACGAACCGACACATCCACTGCTCCCCTATGAGGATGTGTTCATGGCAGAATTCACTGCCAATTCATTCAAAGGCATCAAGGGACCGGTGTTCCCTCGATGGCGAGACATCCCCGGCATCGGTCAGGTATTGGGTGATGCCCAAGATGCAAAGGGGGTGCACACCATCTTCATGCACGCCAACAAATGCATGTGCGCCTACAAAGGCAAGATGGCCAATAAGGTCATTGACATCGTGCGATTGGGACAAGTTCCCAATGTCCTGTTTAGGCACCCCAATGCACCTTTGAAGATGATCAGTGGGGCTATGGGCCCTGTAGTTATTTACGATTCGGTGGAAGAAATCCACAACTTGTTTGCTTGGGCTCAGGCTGAACCAGAGGGAAACGCACCCTCATATCATCAGGCTGCAGACCTGGTTTCACTCCTCCATCACTGGAGGAAGCACAAGACCCTCAAGGTGGGTGACCTGATGAAGGTCACCCTCAAGGAATGGAAGCTGCCTGGTTGGGCTTCCTCAAAGCTAAAGAAGAGGAAGGACTCAGACGCCTATAGGGAGGGCACAAGGCAATGGGACCCCCCACCTCCTGTCATTCTACAAGTGCTGCAAAAGCAGCTTTTGTCGGAAGCAGTTCTGACTTTTGCACAACTCCAGGGCGAGACTGCCCCAATCCCCACTCCAGTCGGCAAGATAATCACCTCGTTGTCCCATCACATTGCCACAAGGCCGGCGCCCGTACCAACCAAGCCCATTGCCCGGGCGAAGTCCACGTCGGGTGCCAAATCAGTGTTGCTCCCACCAGGGGCACCACCCCTAAATGCATCCATCGATGAGTGGGCGACCTTCATTGAGGGTTGCCAAAACTCGAGCAGCAGCTATGGTGGGCTGCACAAGGTTTTCCCGGGAGCACTAGGGCTCCCCCTAGACCCCGAGGAAGCAGACAATGATGACGTCCTTGCGTGCCCCTCAGCACAAAATGTCCGAGGATTCCTCCTCATGGAGCAACTAGCTCCCACTCCACAAGGTCAAGACAGGCACAGGTCCTCCTGGCTCCGAGCACTCCTCGGTGTTCTGGCAATCCCAGGACATTACCGATGGTTGTGCGAATGGGCGGAGGTAGTTCCTGCTCAAGGAAGGACCATCACCTGGATCGGCGAGTTCAACGGCCAGTCCATGGCTGAGGAAGTCATGGTGTACTTAGCCACCAATAGCGTCACGTACCACAATGCAGATGACACTGTCCCCTGGGCACAATGAGCTGCCTGTGAACTGGTCAATCAAGTTGACTTTAATGGAGGTTTCGTTGGAACCTCCGAGTCACTCATCCTGCTTCAAGACAAAGTCAACAGGGCAGTCAAGGACGCCGAGCTCACTTGCTTGAGAGAGTGGTATGAGAGGGAGGCGAACTCCCAAGGTGTCACCGTGAGGGATATACCCCCACTTAACATATCCCTGGAAGCCTCGAGAGACAATGATCTCCTCGTGCACTTCAGCAAGGCTGCACTCACGTATGACCTCACGTGTATCCCACACAGTGACTACGATGTCGCGCTCACAGAGGAAGCGGAATCAGCAGGGCTGGCGCAGATGTAAAGGACAGTACGATCGGAGCAGCAGCTCCTCATGTTTGTGGGCATAACCCCACTGATTTTTTGGACTTGTATCATTACTCCAGGGGCGTAACCCCCTCTGATCTGTTGTACATTTACTTGATCTACTTTTCCTTTATCATACTGATAATTCCACTTTCGTACTGATGTATCTATGATTTTCTCGTTCTCATATGAATGTTATTCATCTATTTTGTTTTGCTTTGCACCGAGGTGTGATGCGCCTCAAATGGGGAGGGTGTAAGGGGCCTAAGGCCCCTAATCTGGTACTTGCAGGTCGTGGGTCATTGCGAGCCAATGGGTGATCGATACGTTGATTGGGCACATGTGACAAAGAGTATCACATGTGCCGTAGTCAGTAGATAAACAGGGAGCGTCATGGCAACGAGCTCCCCATTCTTTTTACCTCTACGTTATCATACAGCGAATCCATACGGTTCACTTCACCCGCGTGATCTTGAGGATTAAAGGATACTAACCCTTTACAGAGATCATCCCTCTCTAGGTCTAGGCAGATATTCGCATTTGCCCAGTCAATTTCCTTGTCAAGGGAATTATTTCCCTCTTTCCTTTCACAATATTAGGACAAACAATCCGCTACTTGGTTCTTTGAACCTTTGGCATAGATTATTATTGCATTGAACCACAACATGTAATTGACCCAGTGGACTTGTCTGCTGGACAGCTTTCACTGTGTTTGGAGGTATCCCAACACCTCATGATCAGTAATGATTGTGAATGGGAATCCAAGGAGTTT
This sequence comes from Tylopilus intermedius, assembly GCA_038091255.1. NCBI lineage: Eukaryota > Fungi > Basidiomycota > Agaricomycetes > Boletales > Boletaceae > Tylopilus > Tylopilus intermedius. The sequence goes on along the minus strand of JBBPOD010000085.1, from coordinate 31,686 downwards.
ATCCTCTCATTTGAGTAATACCTCAATGATTGCAAGCATTTCTTGCTAGAACATCCTATAATTTTACTGAGCATCACTCAGCTTCTTGGATATAAAGCCTGCTGAATGGCATGTCTTCCAATTGGGCCCTTGCCCATATAGTATGCCTATCCTGTAGAGGAAAACATTGCAGACAAGCCAAATAGGCTCGTCCTTACTTGGGTCAATTGGCTTGAGTATGGAGTATTTACACACCAAATCTTTAATTATCTGGGAGCATTGATCATGGACTTCTCTCCACTTAAATGGGTGTTTGTTTCTCTGTAGTCCTGTCAAGGGCATAGTATACACCAATATGTCTAGCATGAACTGTGCAAGATATTCAACAAGTTTGATGAATCATTGGACCTCATTTAGTGACTTTGATGTGTGCCAACTTCTGATCTTGGACATTTTGTCCCTGTCAGCATGAATGCCCCTCTCATCAATGAGATGACTGAGACAGTTGAGTTTCTCAGCATAGAGATCACACTTCTCCCTTTCAAGGAAAAAGTTCAATGCTTTCTCCAGGATTTCAAAGGTGATTTGAAGGTGCTGTTCATAGTCCTCCAATGTGTCACTAAAGATGAATATATCATCTAGGTAGATGTATACAAATTGTCCGATGTGATTCCTAAAGATCACTGTCATCTAATATTGAAATATCACAAGGGCATTGTGATCCCCCTGTTGCATGATCTGACTTATGAAGGTTCCATAGATTGTTGAGAAGGCCATCTTTCAGACATCTTCTGGTTCGATCTGGACCAGCTTGTACACATTTGAGAGGTCAATCTTTGAGCAGTATTTTGCTTGGGCTATGTCTATGCGAATCTGGTCCTGATCTGGAAATGGGGTCATGTCCTTAATTGTGTTGTCATTTTACTTCTGACAATCAATGACTATTCTCAGTTTCCTGTTTTTCTTCAGGATGCAGAACATTGGAGCAGCCTGTGGGATGCTCTTCATGACCCACTAACCAGCATTGGTGTAAAGTTGGATCTTCAAGTTGTCCAACAGTTGCTGTTTTAGCATATCTGCACAGCAAGGAAAGTGGTAGGCATATTGCATTCCTTCCTCAATTAGCAGGATTCTGTGGTTTACTTCCTGCAATAGAGAAAGTCTTGGGACCATCCCTCCCAATTATATTTTATATCTTTGGAACCATTGTTCCCTGAGTTGAGGTATATTCTCATTGGACAATTTCTTGTCCTTTTTATGCATCCTTTGTGTGTTCATTGCTATGAATCATTGTTCTAGCAATATTTTCCCTTTGGGGTTATGGGTGGTATTTTTCCTTCAATCCCCCCCCTTAGAGCCCTCACAAGGACTCTTTGGCCAATGTAAAGACTTTGTCTTGTGAAATCAATGATCACATGATATTCTCATAGGAAAGGTATTCCTAAGATACAATCATAGCAGTCAATATTCACTATATCAAAGTATATTTGGAGTGTCTTGTTCCCAATTTGTATGTTTGAAGAACCACCATGAGTGATCTTTGATCTGCTGCTTATGCAGCCCAATTTCAGCATAAGCTGCTGGTTCAAAAGGAATACTTTCATCCCTATAACTTTGGCAAAGCTGGCCCAGGACTCACAAAGTTTCTGGTACTCCCAGTATCAATCATGATATAGGTGATGCATCTGCCAATCTTGGTCTCAATCATTGCACATTTGCACATTTGTGAGGCGATTTTTGGTTGTGCATCTGCAGTGATGTTAACCATGGGCTTAGAATTCATTACATATCAAAATGTGTGGGGGATCTCATTCCTCAATTGCCACCATATTGATCACTGGTGGTTGGGCAGGTTCATTGTGGTCAATCATAATGATCAATGGACCATGTGGTGTATCAACCACAACATTGTCCAAGTATGCATGGATATTATGCGGAAGTGTTGAGAAGAGCATGTGGTCAATAGCATGTAGTTCATTCATAATGAATGCTGGATCATGGATCCTATTCCATTTGATGTGACTTGCATCATCTCCAGTGGTCTCAGAAGTATCTTTGACTACCTGACTCATTTTTGTGATGTGATTTGCAAGTATGTGTAATGCATACTGGATTCGATCCAGGTCCATCCATACCTTGACCTTTCATTTGTGCTCTGTCACAACCACCCCATCCACAATCATACTTGCATTTTGCCAACTGCTCTGGCAGCAATTGTGCCACATTAAGTGAGGGGTTTTCCTCAATCACACTCTCATTGACATATTCAATACACTCTTGGCATGCATCATAGTCATCTCTGTGGAGAGGTCCATAGTACTTGGACCATATCCATTTCTTGTCTTCAAGTGCAGGCGGTTCTACCACCATCATTGCTTTGGAGTTGCTTAAACCTTTTGGGGAATCTTCTCCAATACTCTCTGTAAGGGTTTCAATCATTTCATCACAATTGATGTGCATCCCTCCATGGAGTGTGTTTAGCTCTACTGAGTCAATGTTCATATTGACACTGGCTTGTTGCTCTCACAATGTATGAAGCCTTTTAACCAGGCTTGCCAACCCATTTTGGAGGTTTCCTCCTTCAGAACCAAATTGTTCAGCTTCATGTTGGAGGCCCATGACCTCCTTTATAAGCATGACACACTCTGTGTCCATGTGACAGATGTAATGTCCCATCATTTAAGTCATGGTATTCAACTGCTCTTCAGTTGTTCCTAAGGCCCAGGGTATTTCCCTTGAGAGCTTGCTAATGTTAAGACCTCAGTGAAACTCCTTTTGAGCAAGTTCAGTAGGTGTATTTATTGCTGTTTTGACCATAGAATTCAGGTCACTCATTGCAGTAACAATATGGTTGGAGTGGGCCTGACAGATTTTGCATTTCCCCATATGAATGGGGCCAAACTGGCAGGACCAGGACCAGTCTTCCAATATTGGGGGTTTCATTTTCCTCTTGTACATCATTGTATATTGGATGACACTGTCGTCGCTGTCATCTTTCAATAGATCTTCATTCCTGCACATGGCACTCTCAAGAAGGAGACAGGTTCATTGTCCTCTCCAACTTCATATTCATTGGAAAATGAGGTCATGATGGAGATGACATCATCATTCTCTTCTTTTACTTCCTGTTGAACCACATTGGAAGATGTTTCTCCTTCAATCTGAGGCTTGTCACCTCCATCATGATGATTGTCTGAAGAGTTATTTTCATTACTCTGGAAATTAGCTGCAAACAAGCAATATTTCTGGTATGAGCCTTGGCCCTTATCTTTGTCCAGGTACTCATGTCCCATGTGGCCTTCCTTGCCACACTTGTAGCAATTGATTCCTTTGAGGAATCCTTGGGGTTTCACCCCAGAATACCCTATTATGACTTATGACCACTGTCATAATGCTATGACTTTTTCTTTTCCCTCAACTCCTTTCTTGGACCATTGACCCCTTTCTTGATCACTTCCCTTGACTCCTTTCCTGGACCACTCGCATTGTGTCATATACCATCCTAACTCCAACCCTCTGGAATCATCTCCAGTTTCCTCACCTCAAACTTCAATGTAATCTCACTTAGGAGTTCACCTCTGACCTCCAGACTTCTACTTATGTTTCCTCCATTCCCCACATGTATTAGATCCACTTTCTAATTATCTCTGAACCTGTGTCTTGCTTAGTAGCACAGCTCCAGCTATGTTTCCCTCCATTTCTGTCTTACTCATCTCTGTTTTGTATTTACCAATCACTTACTAATGTGATAAACTCCATTAGTAATCCTATACAACTCTGTAGTATATAAAGTGTAGATTTCATGTATCTAGCTTTAGCTTCATTATTGACTTTGATAAATCCTCCTAACCTCCGATTGTCTCCAACTCTCCTATTTCCAACCTTTCTCCTAAATCCAGGACATGCAACCTAGCAAGGGGGCAGCACACAAGCTGAACCCAATGTCCCATTATGTCTGCAACTCTGAAGTTCCAGAGTTTGACCCAGAGGATTGCATGGTCCTAATACATTGACTCCTTTTTTGATCCCTCCCACAACCTCTTTCTTGAACCATTGACTGCTCTCTTGAAGACCACTTTCTTGACTCAATCCATTGAATTCTTTCTTGGACTTACCGCTAGCACTGCTCACAAAGACTCTCCCAATCCCATTGTCTCTTTTCTTGTATCTCCTCTATGACTTCTTCTAGCCTCATCATTCCCCACTAGTCTAGGGTAATCCTTGACTTGATACCATTGTACCTTTTTAAACCTCTTAGTACCATGTATTACCCTTAGCTAGTTGTTGATAAATACTATGCTAGCCTTATCCTCTCAAAACTCTTTGAAAGGCTCTTCAGCCTCCTTGACTTCTCTAAGACTCAGATCTTGTCTTGCTTTTGAGGAGATGCTTCTACCTTTCAGAAAACCTCTGATTAAAGGAAAACACTCTGAATCTTCGACCTCCACTAGCACTTATTGTATGACTGCCACCCACAGTCATAACACACCCAGTATTCTGGAACTTTGCCTTGTTCTGATAAAGAGTGTCACCCTTCCTGAAGAACTTGGGTTTGTTACCCAAGTTCTTCAAAGGATAATCCTTTTTATGCTTATGGGAAACTACTTTCCTGATGATGAGAGCTTCCCTTGCTTGCTTCATTCCAAGAGAATTTACCTCCATAGTGCTGCTGAGCACAGTTATGGAAGTTGAGCACCTTAGTGGCAGTCTCTATCTTCTGAACTTCCTGTAGGATCTTGGTGGAATGCTCAGCCAAGATTCCATGGGCCTACTACTGGAATATGTGGTGACAATTGGTGAGGCACAGCTGGTAATGCAAACAAGGGGTAGATCAAGAGGAACAACAAGTCCCAAAAAATATCTTGCAGCAGTAACTGGATTCGTGTCAATAATGGGTTAATTGATGGGCAGAGATTTGGCCATACCAGTGTCAGGATGCCATAGCGAAGGCATGATGGTCAGCAAACTTGTTAATGTAGAATAAGTGAAAATGGTCATATGAGTCATTGGGGTGGATACCATGTAACAGCAAGCTTGGAGCCACAGTGTAAACAGGAATTAAGTGTGCTGCTCAAAAAATGGAGTCAATATGGATTACAGCCATCTTTGGCTGCCTTGTGGCATTAACCCCAGGCCAGACAACCCACATGCCTGTGGCTTTGTCTGGCATGTCATCCACATGGTCAAACCAATGAATAACTGTGCACAGGTATGGTTGACCTTGGAAGCTAAATGGAAAAAAAAAAAAAAAAAAAAAAAAAAACACCCACACTACATCCATGCCCCTAAACCCAATGAGTCCTGGATTGGTGGTGACAAATACACAGTCTCATCAGGGGCCTTCATTCCTCCAATTTGGGCAGGCACAGATATATTCGCACCACATTCCCTCAATCCCATATAAATCACTTGGTGCATAGAATGTCACTGAGGCAGAGTTGAAGACAGATATCTTCCCTACATAAAATGGACATCTATTGCAGGGTTGATCATTGTCAGAATGGATCTTTGTGTGTAGGAAGGCTCACACGAGCTGTGGAAGATAGGCTATTTCAAGTTCAACTGCCAATAGTGCCACACTCTTTGCCTGACACCATGCTATGCATGGAATGTGAGAATAGAGTAGCCCTGAAAACTATGATGTGGACATACAAGGCATCTTGGCAAGGACCACAAATGCATCAACACAAGGACCATCTGTGACCTCAGAGTTGGTAAGATCCTCCATCCAGCTTGCATCTTCCTCAGGAGGTAAGAAGTCTTCATGGGACAATCAGATGGCATGCTGTTGATCCATTTCATGTTGTATCTGATTTTGTTGTACTATCGAAACATTGTTAGCAACAAGGAAGTATAGCTTCTATATACTTACCCAAGACACCCAAGATCATGTTTGTTTGTCCTGATAATGAAGACCCTGCCCATGGAATGAGCATACCACATGTCTGAAACTTGGTCCTGGCAGCCATGAGCTTGTCAAGTCATTGGTTGATAACAAGCATTTGTCCCAAAGCTTGGTGATGACTAGAACACCGATAAGGCATCTTGACGGCTTTCACATGCTTTGACTCTGTGATAGAAGAACATAGCCTGTTTGGAGCACCAAAGAGTCTTATCAATTCAGCATAGTGACTGAGCAAATGCTGACGGGGAAGTGATAGAGATTGCTTGACACTGGTTGTCATGAAAATATCTCAATAATAATGGAAACAAGTGAGAGTATCTTGCAAGAGAGCAAGATCAGAGTCTGTGATTACATCCTTGCATACCAAGTAACAGAACTCAAGAAGTGCACAAAAGGTTCACATGATGTCTTGCAGGACATGGCTCTCAATAGCAGCAAGGTAAACCTTCAATAGTGGTATTCACTTGAAATTCTGGATGGCTGTGATGGCCATGATGCAGTGCTGATTTGGCACTGAAATGCGGCAATGGCCCCATTGGAGTTCTAAAAACATGCCTCCCCTCATACAATGCTGCCATTGTTCTGCACGCCTTTCTGCCCTTGCTTGCTCCTTCACAATGGCTGGTAGCAGCTCAAAATCTCAGCAAGTGCATTCCGGGGCATCATCCAATCCCTCAGTCCAAGTTGTCCAATCCATTTTGAAGCCCCCTGGCAGGACCACATGGGGAAAAGGAAAAGGCAAAGCCTTGGAGGCAACCGAACCACTACCCACCACATCCTCCAAATCATCAGTTCCAAGACCTCCTAACATCATTTGGGATGAAGTCTGTGTCCAGGAACTGGTATCCTGGCTTGTAACTCACCCTGCTGACAGAAATGTCCTGTATCATGATCGTAATCAACCTGCATCCAATCTACTCCCCCCCTTCCCCCCAACCAGCGCCCTCTGGAAGACAGAAAAAGGACATCCATGCAGCGATCGCCAAGCACAACTTCAACAGCAAGGATCCTGATTATGCAGATGACCTAGATACTACTAGGTTTACATCATCCATCAGCAACCAATTGGCTGCATATGAGTTTCATCTTTAAATCTTTTGCATACTTTCCTAACTCCCCATTTGATCTACTAGCATGAAGTGCGACTATCGGAAATGGCGTGGCCAGCTCAAACAAACTGGTGCCGGCATTCATCCTGATGATCCTGACCCAAATCTGATGACTCAATATGTATATCTAATGCCGACTCTTTGTATTCCTTGTCATAACATGATTTATCTGATAGGTTTAATCCGATCTAAATTTCCACACTACGACGATCTTGATGCAATCTGGTGTGGGATTCTGGGGTTCAACAGCGACCTTGTTTCTTCTGATCCCACCATTGATCACGCTTGACACTTACTATCCCTCATACAACTTAGCTCTGGCAGCAAGAAGACCAATCCCCCGGTCATCCTTCAAGAGGATGGCATGGATGGCATGGAGGATGAGCTACAGGACGACTTGGACATGAACTTTGATGGACTTGGAGGTATGACTGGAGATGATGGCAATGAGTTTGATGGCACCGAAATGCAAGTCAATGATGGCATTGGCCAGCCATCCAATGCCACACCTCAGGATGGTGGACTCGGAGACACCATGCTGCCAGCTGCAGTCATCAGCAATTCTGTTGCTGAAGTATGGGTATGTATGGTTCAACTACGTGGCATATTGTTAACAATTCCTCCAGCCCCATTCAATGGCTTTGGGTCAAACCAGTACTGTTCAGGATAGTACCCTGATCGGTATGCCACATGCCAGTGTGGGGTTGTCAACTAAGGCATTCAGCAAGACAAGAACGCCATCTGCAGACTCCAGGTCCACCTTTCATCAACAAACCCCCTATACACGACCCCCACATTCCACTCATTCCTCCATGGGCATTAGCCTTTCCTCTGGTGTACCCTCCCCACCAGATCCCAGTGCTGCCCTCATCCCCACTGGCAACAAAGCTGCCTCCACCTCTGCACATCAAGAATGACTTACCTGAGAAGCTTAGCAACTTCACACGGGAGACCAAGGGCTGCATCAAGGACAAGGACAACCAGCGCACCCATTGTTATGTCACAAAACTGAACTATGCTGTTCGAGACAAGGAGCTTGAGATTCAACATGCCCAGATGGCTGAGGAGCAGGCTAATGCTGAGATCACCCACTGTTGCAAGCTCACTCACATTGAGAAGGACATTGAGTGGCAGAACACCAAGGAAAACTGCACTGCCTGACAGGTGGAGATGCTGCAATTACAGATCCAGCTGGAAGAAATGCAGCAAAAAACCCAATCCTCATCGGGTGGATCCCACAGCTGATTCACCTCTTTTGGTGTGCAACGCAGGTCATTGCCACTGTCCAGTCACTGCGCCCACCCTGCCCCCCTGCCATGGTCTCTCTCATTGCCGCCACCACATCTCTCTTGTCGCCACCACCACCACCGCCAGGTCTCTCTTGTTGCCACCACCACCACCAAATCTCTCTTCAAGTTGTTGCCACTGCCACCCCCTGGTCTCTCTTGTTGCCACTGCCGGGTCTTTCTCATTCTTGCTGTTGCATTTTCGAGTCTCTGTGTACGTTGCCACAAGTACTGTACTTGACAATCAAGGATACTAGTACAGGTATTGTTCTGCTCATCATTCCAGATGTGTAACCAAACGCGCCATCAGGTCTGCCCAGAATGCTTGTCCTGGTGTCCCCTCAGGCACATCCACAACTTGAATGATGGGTGCCGCTGGATGTATGGTTCAGCTCCTTCTCATCTAGCCCAACCTGTCATCTTTTTAACACCTAACTTCTCTTCAAACTTGATGATCATGTTGTGGAGGATCACCCAACACTAAATCCAGTTTATAGCCACTTTCATGTTCTCTTGTGTTCACATGACTAACCAAAGCTCACAGAGGGACTGGAATCATCCCTTCAACACTACAAATGCATGTTCTACCCAGATGTGCATCTTCAAAGAATGCCATCAACCAGCAACTCCATGTGGTATACTAGGTACATTACCTTTGACAAAAATTTATTATAGACATTTCTTGGCTGTGAGAGCCTTGCCAATCTCATTGCCTTGAATGGCACAACGCACCATGTCTGTGTCAGGTATGCACTATCTGCCCAGATCCAGTGTTCTGGAGGGATCATCCCCTCTGGATTTTGTGCAATCCATGTTCCCAGGAAGGCATGTGCATTGTGCACACTGCCTGGATGTCCAAGTCCATAGTCAACGATGCACAAGTTGTGCACCATGATGACTGCCTGCCAACCAGATTAGTGTGAGACTTGGACAAGGGTAGAAATTTACAGTACATACCTGGAAATTCATTGAGTATGTTGACTTCCTATCATAGAATGTTTTGCTGAAAAATCCAGGCTTTTGGAACAATGGGATGGAGGAGCCATCGGCAGCAAAAATGCCATTCTGCCAACCTGGACAAGTTCTCTCCTATACAAACCTGCACAAGAGCTTCATGTCCTCCAAGTCAGGCAGTGGCATCTCTTGATGTATTCATTGTGATGGGTCAGAAGTGCTATCATAACACAGTGCATGCAATTGACCACAGAGCCTACACTAGTAACTCCTGCCCACTGTGCCACATCTTCTGGGGAGATTGTGTTCCCATAATGCCCTGTGCAATTTAGGAATATTGCAAGTTGGATCGAGACAGGGAGTTGTAAGTTATTCAATCTGAAATGAAATATGTTGTTTTCACAAATCTTCTCAACAATGCAGTCAAAAATTACTGGGTCAATGCACAACTTCTTACAGAAAAGATGAGGCCAGAACACCGCAAAGTGTTTGAGAAGGTGAAGTTGTGGAGCACACTGTCATATACCATCCTCACTCCGACCCTCCAGAACCATCTCTGGTTCCCTCACCTCAAACTCCAATGCATTCTCACTCAGGAGTTCACCTCCAACCTCCAGACTTACACTTTCATAACTTTCTGACTCACTTATGTTTCCTCCATTCCCCATTTGTACTACTAGTAGATCTGCTTTCTAATTATCTCCAAACCTGTGTAGCACAGCTCCGGCTATGTTTCCCTTCATATCCGTCTTACTCATCTCCGTTCTGCATTTACTAATCAGTCACTAATGCGATGAACTCCATTAGTAATCCTATACAACTCCATAGTATATATAGTGTAGACTTCATGTATCTAGCTTTAGCTTTGTTATTGACTTGACAAATCCTCTTGACCTCCAAACATCTCCAACCCTCCTGTCTCCAACCTTTTCCTAAATCCAGGACATGCAACCTAGCAAGGGGGCAGCACACAAGCTGAACCTGAGGTCCCATTATGTCTGCAACTCTGGAGTTCTGGAGTTCGACCCAGAGGATTATATGGTCTTAACACACACAACAGCGGCACATCCAAACAGTTCAAAAACCATGCTCTTTCTACCCGGGCCTCATCAATCAATGCTGTAATTTCACCAAGGAGACACTGGTAAGGTTCATCTCAATCGTCCATATCGTCCAAGTCTTGACTTTCCGATTCACTCTTAGTGTCAAGAAAAATGAGAGGGAGGATAGGAGAGGGAGGGGAAATGATTATTGGCTCAAGCATATTGTTGCAGTCTGAGTCATCTGTGTCCTGGTCACTATCTGCATCAAGATCAGAGTCATCAACATTGCTCTCCATGCTAGCCAGGGTGTTTTGGTCCCTGGCATACATTACATGAAGAGCAGCAAGATGCAGGTCATCTAGTAGTTCTTGGCAGGCAGATGTACAAGGCATGGAAATGGGTGGGTTGGGGGTGGGTTGGTGGGTCTCATCAGGCAGTATTGTACTTTATTCATGTTGTCCGCTATCATCCAAATGTAATTTGAAGGCAAGGGCCCTCCATGTTCCGTTGTTGGCACCAGCACAGGTTGCTGGCAGTCCTCCACACCATTGGAGTCACCTGGGTTTAAACTCAAGCTTGAAAAAATCCAACATTTCAGAGCACTTCCGAGTGACCCTGAAGCTCATAATCGGGCAATAAGTGCCAACTTGAAACCTACTAATGACAGTAGTGTCAACCACTGGCATGCACACTTAGCCAAGCCACAGCTTACATAATTGGGTGACTGCTACTAGTAGCAGCACAGTCATAGTACAAGTAACATGATCTTTCCCAGAACAACATAGATCCAGTGCAAAACTTTGTTCTCCCATCCACCAACAGTAGCATTCCCATGCATATAATAACTGTTCCTGCTCATATACATAAACAGGTACCCACAGAGAATGAACAGATCAAATCTGTGGCTCTTGATTTTGTGTGATCACTGTTGTAGCCAGGGCAGCAATTGTTAGAGCCTATCAGTGCAGTCATCACTGACAGCTACATGGTCCCTAGCAGGGAGAGTATCAAGATTTAACAAGGTCAACATACTTTTGTTTGTATTTTTAAAAGAGTGTTGCACACAATGTCATGTCAGGTGCATATATACCAGCAAACACTTGTAAAAATCAAACACTTTTTGATCAGAACCCAACCAAGCCATCCCGGGTCCAGGTGTGCCCAGAGGGTGGTGATATCCTACAAGTTTCAGGCATTAGATCCCGTCTTCATCATCTTCATCACCAGACACCTCTGCATTCTCCTGCCCAGCCTTGACCATGAGTTGAGCCAAGTCTTGTTCTTCTGTCTCCGAGACTGCTTTTGGCTGCAGCAGAATTAAAAATGCTAAGCCGGAAAGAAGAACTGCTGGCGTACCTTCATCTTCACGACCAGGGCTCCGCCCTGACTTTCGATCGAACTTTGTATCGATTCAATAGCACGTTCAAGACGGTCAATTGCGACAAACTGTGAATAGTGTGTACAAGTAATCAGCACCCTCATAGCCTCCATTCCCGATTACTCACCTTGTCCGTTGCATTCGTACTCAACACATACAAGGGTGGAGCGACTAGCTTGGCCTTTATGGGAACAGTTTCATTGCTCTCCTTCTCTCCTGCCCTCAGTGCCTTTTTGATCGCGTCGATCCCAGCCGTGGTATAGCACGTCAACTCGATGTCCGCTCGAAGTTTGATAGGCTGTGGAGTCAGTCGTCGGGCAATAGTGCTGGTGAGCGCAGCAATCGTAGCGGGAGTTGGTGGGTTAGCAAGCGAAGAAAAGACCGTTTCTTGTTCGCTAAACCACACGCCGCCGTGCGTCGTCGACAACAGAGTCAAATGAAAACAAGGGATGCACGCACGTGAGCGCCAACTTGAATGCATCATACGGATGTCCATAGACCTTTCCAAGCGGCCAGACGACCTGTTCGTACAGCTTCTCCAGGTTTGCTTCCTCGCTCGACCCGCCAGAGACTTCTTCCGCTGGCGGCGCTTCCTCCGCCGCAGGGGCGGGCGCGTCCACCACTGGTATTTTTGATGCGACATGTCGCATGATGGAAGCCACAGCCTTGGACTTCATGTAGCGCTCTTCGCACTTGGTGATATCTTCGGGAGAGACGCGGCGTTTTGAGAGATCGATATAACCTGGCGAACGATTCGACGCGATGAGACGATGTGGATGTGTGCGTGTTCCGACGCACCCTTTTCGCGATCCACCCTCAGTACGACGACGACCTCGTTCCTGCCTACTCGGATCAATTTTTGAATGGATCGTATCCGTCGTCGCGAAAGCTCAGCAAGCAATATCATTCCCTCGATGTTGTCATATTCGAGCTGTTCTCCATCTGCTCAATCCACCATTGTACGAAAGATGAGAGACTCACCAACTTGACATACGCGCCCATCTCTCCGATCTGGCGGACCTGAACCATGACCAGTTCATCGACTTCTGGATAGCGTTGTTCGTAATACCGCATTGTGGTTGTCTGAAGAGAGCAGTCGAGCTGAGTCACCCGATAATCACAGTCTATTACGTAATGATATGCTACTACTAGTAGTCGTCATCTCCATCTTCCCCGGATTCCACTGCATCATCAGGATCAAGCGTGGCGTGATTAGGATTAGGGACCAAGAGATCCTCCGTACTCGTCGACGCCGATGCTGCATATCGCATCAATCCACACATCTCTCCCCGAAGCGGTAAACCGACCTTTATCTTTGTCTTTACGCGATGCTTCGTAGCTATTTTTGAGCTCGGCGAGGATCGTATCCTGCATCGCGGCGACTTCCCCTGCTGACTTGCATGTTTTATACTTGTCCAAATATGCCCTGTAAGCCACGCATTAGTGCAAGTTCCTGTGCACGATATGGAAAGCGACTGCACTCGCCTATTGACTTTCCAAAATGAGTCACCCCAGCCAAACCCGGTCAAAAGCGTCTCTGCATATTGGTCGAACCCAGTGATGTAGAAAGCGGCGGCAAGAGCCTCGACGCAATTGAGTCTCCATGGTCTGCCATAATTGGTCGGATTGGTAGCGAGGAGGTATGGTACTAGACTATAACGTGAGCTCACTGAAACGCAGAGTACGCCCTACATACATAGCCGTTCGTGGGGACTGGCGATCTTTGAAAAGGGAACATCATCTAGACGTGCCCATGAGCACTCGACGACCGCGATCCCGTCTTTGGCTATGATGTCTCTGTCAGCGGGGCTGATGACAGATGTCGCATTGGGTCTTGAACGAAAGGTGTGGTCATGCACTGTTGACACGCTACACGGGCAGGGACTCACGATACGGCGACACCGCGGAAGCGTTGCCCGACCTTGAGTTCCTTGATAAGACCAAGTCTGGCGAGTTTCTTCCCGGAACATCTGCGCGGATCACAGTGATCAAAGTCCTTTCGCGTAGTCAGGAGGATCGTAGAATCGACAGTGACCTCTACACTGACCCACATAGCTACAGGGACGTCAATTTGGGTCGAGGGAAGGACGGGCTGATCGTCCCCGTCCCCGACAATCGTGTCTGGATGCTCATCGTAGTACTCTCTGATACGCGAATGCCGCGCTCTTGGTCCTCCCTTTCCCTTGCCCATCGTGTCGAGGTCCAAGAATTAGTTATTTATTTTCATACACCCTTACATAAACCCTAACCCGACTCAACACGTGTTTTACGTTCGGTGGCAGGTCGTCGTTTGCTCGTCGTCGTCGTCGTCCAACACGTCGTCCACATCGTCCATGACGACGAACAACCCTCCTCCGCCCGGAATACCCGAGGCTTCGCGTCTCTCCACGCAGGCATGGCAATCCGACCTCCTCCAACTCTTCCACAACGCCAAGGATCGCTTCCCGGATGTTGTATGGGAACTCCACCCAGACGACGATCACACCACCGTCGAGGAGGTCTGGGGACACAAAGGTACGCATCGCCGTCGTGGTCATTGTCGCCAGCTCACTCTTTCACAGCGATCGTGTACGCGCGTGCCCCGCCGTCGTTTCAGGCGCGCTACTTCTCCTTTCGCCCTCCGCCCATCACGTCCCCAACGCCGTATTCAGCCTCACCCTCCCCAGCACCCGGTCAATCTTCTGTTTCGCTAAGCCTTACCATAGATTATGCTCGCAATTCACGTTCCCCTTCCCCATTCCGCTCTTCGTCCCCGTCACCCTCCACCAACCAGGGTAGCATCCTCCGTCTTCCCCAAGAAATATCCCCAGCCCTGTTCTCAAACGAGCTAGAATATCTCTACACAGGAAAAGGCCTAGGAGAGGCGTTCGAATTCCTCTTTGATACCTCCGAATCACGCGACCTCGTCAACCCAGAGGAGAATCGCATCGACAAACTTCGCAAGGACCTGGTCTACATGTGGCGTTCTCGTCTCTATTCCGATATCCGTATATCCCTCACCGGTACATTCTCAACATCAAATCCCGAGCATACCACCGCAATCTTCTCATCTCATCGTTTCATTCTCGTCTCTCGTTCCCCGTACTTCAGAGCTCAGCTCCTCACTTGGGGACCCAAAGCTACGACCGCGGCTGGTTCATCCCCTCCGGGTGAACCGCTGACAGTTACCCTCCCCTCACCGCCGTTTACCCCTGCCTCTCTCCACTTCACGTTGGGTTACATCTATACAGGTACCCTTGTTTTCTCTCATAGAACATATGACCTCGATACCGCGTTTGCCATTCTTCGATCAGCGAACTATCTTTCCCTCCCCCAGCTTTACAACGAAACTCAAGCTCGCATCGTTTACGAGATGCTCCACGGCCTGTATCACGCGTTCCTCGAATTCGACGAATACGAGCGTATCACCAATGCCAAGTGGGGTATCGGTGGATGTCGTTGTCGCCAGTGCGCCCGTCGAGTCCCACGCGTGCTAGAATTTGCACTCTCCGATGACATCGCGAACAACTACCTCGAACGAGGCGCTCGACGTGCACTTGTGGGTCTCTTTGGGGAAGGCTGGTGCAATGCCGAATTTGCGACTCTTCCTCAGAAAATACGTGATAGCGTCGTCAAGGGTGTTGGCAAGCGTACAACCCCTGCCAGTGTATTCCCATTGTTGTTTGCTGCTCAGCATGCGATGAAGAAGTTGGATTCCGCCATCGATGCATGGGCAGACGTTTCGAGGGAGATGGTATCGACGGCGCAAAAAACAATCGACGAGTGTCTTGTCAAAGAGAGCGAACTGTGCTTTGAGCAACCAGAGTGGGTGGAAATGTTAGAAGGTGATGGTGTCGGGTTTGAAGACGGAGAGAGAGTAGGTTGGGTTATGGAGGCACTCAAGAGAGGGATGAGCGAACGATACGCCGCAACCGTCTATCAGGTACGCTTGTCAACCGCTATGACGCTAAGACTGTTTGATCGGTTTCTGGTGATCGCTACAGACACTTGTATCCAACATACTACTTCGCCCTCATGCCACAGAGACGGATTCAACAATGCTCTCCCAGACGTCTCAGATCCGCACGCAGGTGGAAGAAGCCCGAGTCGATTTGGTGAGGTGGATCAGGAAACGATGGATGGGAATACGCCAGGAAGGCGGCTTTGATGCTCTTGAGGGATGGTCCATCAAAGAGATCTCGCAAGGTGAGACAAATTCTCAAACGTCGTTCATTTCATGTGTTCATTGACCCTTTCCTGCGCTTGGCCTACCTCAATCTTACCAGAGATCGAAGTTCCTGTTGAGGATCTTATCTCTCCTGCACCGCATCACACTCTTCGTAATCCTCATCTGTCTCGTGCTCTCCGCCCGTCATTGATCCGCGGGGCCGGCGACGGAGATTCAGATACACTCTCGGTTCACTCTCTGCGAGCTTCCGTCCTCTCGCGCACTCTTCCCACTTCGAAATCACACGGTCAGGGAAGGGACGGCAACCTTGCAAGTTCGGGCGGCTCGATTCGCAGTGTTGCGCGGAGTACCCTAACGCCCTCCGGCTCTGCAAGGTTGCGCAACCATAGTACAACGTCGCGCACGAGCGAGAGACCCGACTCTAAGCTGACGCCGGACTCTGCCAGTTTCACGAGCGCACGGACTGGTACAACGGAAAAGGCTCGCACCCACGGCCATGTAATTGGGCATCGGAGGTCGCCGTCAACCAACACATCTACACGTTCACTTGACGATCGTGACTCGCGCGCAAGTGAAAAAGATGGCGATGAGGACGACGACGACCACGACGGCGCGTCAACGCCAACACCCTCGGTCACGAACTCCCCGAACGGGCGACCTACTTTGTCCAAGATCATCACCAACAGCACAGCATCTATGCGCTCCACGGCGTCCACTAGGCAACCTACACTTTCCGTCCGCCCCCGACACCCCACTGTCCGCTCTTCCCACCATTCATCGCACCATCCCACAAATGGGCTCTCCACCCTCCGTATACCATCTACCGTTATTCGTCCGGGTTCCACGATTTCCTCTGCGACATCTGATTCGACTTTCCGCACCGCACCATCGGAGGTTGTCACGCCAACTTCAGCTGGCTCGAGCGCTGCCCGATCCCGCAAAACATCCGGTGGTTCCACACTTTCGACCGTCAGCACGCGAACTGTCGGCACCAGTGTTAGAAAGGGACCTACGTCCAGCGCAGGAATATCAGGACCCGGTGGCGCAGCACATGCCCGAACCCGCGTTGCGTCCGGCGTCTCTATTACTTCTACTCGAACCCCTGTGCGGCATCCGGATAGGGACGCTGGCAAGATCAGCCCCGCATCGACAACGAAGCGATTGCCGTCCGCGGGTCGTACGACGCCGGTCGCACAGAAAAAGTCAGCGGGCAGGAATCTCGTCGAAAAGAACGGGAGCCAGAAACCCTCTCCAGCGCCCTCCCCTCGCATGGGTCGCTTGGATATGGGAAAGGAGCGAGCGTTGAAGTCCGACAATAACAAAGAAAACACGCCCTCCGTCCCACCGGTCGAGCTACCGGTGGATGACGACGACACGGAAACGAACCTGCACACCGTCTACACCGCACCAGAGGGTGAAGAACAAGGATCGGATCCCGTCATCACTCCCCCCGCCCCCGAAGACGATCAGATCACCGATGATACCCTAGCGGGGCGCGATAGCTCCGAAACGATCACCACCTCCGCACGCACGCCTGAAACGAAATCGTCACCTGGAACTGCACTCACCGAATCAACCCTCGCATCTGCAACCCCTCCAGGGGCAACACTCGACATTGGCATTCCCTGCATCATCTCTTCCAAGCGAAAACGTTTCCGCGCGTTCGCGAGGTACATTGGGGAAGTCCTTGGCGAAACCGGACCCTGGGTCGGCGTCGAGGTACCTATAGACAATTGGGTCGGGGACAACACCGATGGCCGTGCGTGGTGCGATGGCTCTTGGGGCGGTATTCGGTACTTTGACATCGGAGGGAACGGCTCGGAGTGGGAATTTGGTGTGGCCGACGACGCTCGTGCCCCACGGCGGCGTAGGACCGAATGGAGCAATGGCGCATCGACATTCAAGGGATCGGGTGGCACGAAGAGAGAAGGGGACCAATTACATGTCGGGTTCGACAGGATGAAACGGATGCGCAGCGCTTCACCTGCCGCGAGCGACTTGTCGACATCAGAGTCTGTGGGACTCTTCGTGCGGCCGCAGCAGGTGCTGTATGTGGTAGACGCTGTCGGCGCAGATCTCTGATCAATCGATCAATGTTTGCGTATGCGTTCTCGCTATTCCCCAGACCCCCACGCGTCTCTTCCTTCTTGACGACCGACACGACCATGTCTTGCCCCGCTATGCTCTCATTTCTGTGGTCCTTCCCTGGCACGACCCTATAACACCTAGTATCTCCTTCGTTCCCGTCGGATATGTTGCAGGAACTAATCTCTCGTACGACACAAAGAATTTCATAATCCTTCCCACTCTGCCCTCCACTTCTCAAGGTTCGCAGCGCTGTCTTTTTGTCGCTTTGCTCTCTCCGCTCAAGTCCATTCCGCACCATAAAGCTAGCAGTACGTGTTTACAGGATACCACACTCGTTATTATTTTCTTCCTTTTTTCTCGTTCCTCTCTTGCTCCTCTGCGCGCGTGCTTGACCTAACGGGCTCAGGTTAAAAGGTTCACTCGGAATAAATGACATGCTTTCATTTTACTCTTCTTCTCGATCAAGCTCTCATTCATTCTTCAACACCCCCGACACTCATTTCCTTCTCGGACGGTCGATCCACTACTGCACCCGGTTTTTACTCTTCAATGTTGTTCGAGTTGTCGCCACTCAGATTGTCAACCTCGGTAGCGTTTCAGTACACACTCACACCTTCAACCTGCCACATGTAGTCACTGGATTTCACACAAAAACTGGGGCGTTAACATGATAACAATATTCAGATGATCCCACCAATCTTCACTAGTACTGGTACTGCTCGCTGATAGTCGTAGTGAGGGTTTCCTCAGCTGGTTGAGAGGCATATGAACATGGGAAGGTGTATCAAAATGAACCATAAACGTACCGTGTGCCTGGGCCCTCTTCTGCTTCATGGCGTCAAAAGCGTCGCGCTTCGAAGATCGATGAGCGTTCAAGTCGCACAAAGTGAATGAAATACATACGCCTTTTGTTTCGACCAAACGAGTGAGACCAGCACCGATCAATCCAGCACTGGGAACATTGCATTGTTATCAAAGCGAGACACGTGGGAGGGAAGGTATGCTCGCATGATTTCCTTGGCCTTTGCGTGGTTGTCAGGCTTCCCATTCTTTGCGCAATGATCCTCGTAGGCCTTGGCAGCCTATCATATGCAGCACGGTTGGCAAAGGAGGATACAACTCAGATATCGAAATACATGCCTCGTAAGCTATGGCACCACCGAGTATGTCATGGGTGATATGACCGTGGTGTTGAGCGTTTTGCTGTCGTAGAATGGCGGGACAGAGTTCCAGAGCATTATCAGCACTTCGAATACATGATTCAACAGCGGCAACAGACGTACGACTTGGGTGTAAGACTCCTCGTGCTGGTCGCTGAAGAAACCCATGATGATGTGATGGAATAGATGAGGGATGATAGTGCGACGAGGGCCAGGAAGAGCAGTTTATATACCTCAACTGCCTGGCCATCACCCTAGCAACCTAAAACAGCTACTGATACCCATCCCCCTCACGATCAGTTGAAATCAGCTGATTATCTAAATTGCTGCACAACACTGCAGAACACCGCCCGGTGCGATCGATAAGATGTCGATAGGCACGGCTGTACCAGGGAAGGTATATTCGTGACATCTGGTTTGATCGCCACCTCGCTTAACTGCGGTGACAGCTTATCTGGTAGCACTGCCTGGCATCGCCCTGCATTTGGTGAAAGAAAAGTAGGGTCGGTACTCTGATAGGCTTTGGTTGTATGGCAACTATGGCGTAAGGCGCTCATAGGGGGTCATGATATCCTTTTTGCTCCCAGAAATGCTGAGAACAAACCTTTGCATTGCCCACCCCAAGATGCTCACGACTTGAGTCGAATATCGATGACAAGCACTGCATGGCGATCGAAACGAAATGTCTCAAGAATCTGTCAAAATGCGACCGGGGAGATTTCCGAGATCACAGCCTGCTGCGGGCCAGCGTCAGCCAATCAGACGTGGAGAAGTCACTCACTGCGATATCGATAATCCATTGTCCCACGTTCTGATGTCACTGCCTTTGCTCCGCATGAAGATGGTTGATATGTATTCAAGTGGAAGATGTTCCCTAATCTACAATCAAGTATGAGAAACACGAAGATGTTTCACATTAGATCAAATATCGGAATCGGGATTCATTCTTTGCCCTTGTTCCCCTAGCCACCATCCATGGAAGAGACGGGATGGTGTAGTGAATAAAGGGCATATCTCATGTAGGGCAGATAGTCGGGGGTCGCCGCAGCGTGACTTACGTGGACAAGCAAGCGGGATTTCAAGGCTGTAACATTCTTCAACGGTACTAGGAAACATCGACAGTATGTTACCTGGAGAGAACGCTTCAAGCCTTGAGCTGTGCACGGAGGTTGGCCTCCAGAGGGCCCCTGGGCCGAATGTACTGTACGTAGGCTCCATCCCTACAGAACCATCAGACATCGAGCGAACCACTGGGAGGAAAGTACGTACTGCAACACACGCTTATCCTCCTTGAGCCTGATGTACTCCTCGCGGTTGACGTTTGTAAATCCCCACTTCTTGGAGACAATGATCTTCTGACGACCAGGGAACTTGTAACGAGCACGACGTAGGGCTTCTTGGATGACGTGGGCGTTGGAGTCCTTGCAGCGGATGGAGAGGATGATCTGGCCAATGTTGACTCGGGCAACCGTACCATACGGCTTGCCCCAGGCACCACGCATACCAGTCTGAAGCCTAGAAGCAAGGGCATTAGAGGGCGATTCTACTCGCGAACACGGAGTGCGCACCTATCGGCTCCAGCACAGGACAACATCTTGTTGATCCTCAACACGTGGAAGGGGTGGACGCGGACACGTAAATGGAAGGAATCTTTTCCGGATGTCTTGGTAACATATTTGTTGGCGCAGATTCGAGCAGCTTCCAGTGCCTCTGATGAGAGCTGCTCATATTCGTCTGAAACGAGATGGCAGCAGAACGGGAATTCGTCAACAGAAGCACGTTTGCGACCCAAATCAAAGATACGGATCTAACACGGCGAGAAGAAATTCAAAAGATGAGAGCGGTGGGAGGAAGCGAAATACACACCTTGGGATCAGGGACACCACGGTTATACCGGGACTTGGGGTAGGGCTTGTTCTTGCAGTAACGGTAGCAGCGAGCTGGACGGCGACCCATTTTGACAGGTTATCTGGGCACCAACGCATCAGCAAAGGGATTGCGAGATCGGCT
This sequence comes from Tylopilus intermedius, assembly GCA_038091255.1. Lineage (NCBI taxonomy): Eukaryota > Fungi > Basidiomycota > Agaricomycetes > Boletales > Boletaceae > Tylopilus > Tylopilus intermedius. The sequence goes on along the minus strand of JBBPOD010000085.1, from coordinate 10,606 downwards.
GCTTCCCGTGTCGTCGTGCCATCCACTGGACTAGCGTTTCATCCACCCAGTTCCAACCCTCCTCTTATTCCAACGCGCCTTTTGGCATCGACGAACACAATGAAGCAGCAATTTGGAAAGGATACCCGGGAGCAACACTCACAAAATACACGAGAACGTCGGGGAGGTAGCGAAACGCCTGCGAGGGAGGCTACTTATAATGTGAGAATTTTTGGGTGACAAATCTGCGGTGCTGAGTAATAAGGCGGCGAAGCTGACACACCAGCGTGACTAAGGGTAACTCCTTGAACCGGGATTCGATGCACCCAACTCTAGCCTGCCTGTCAAAGGCATCCCGGCGAGCCTTGACGCCAAAACGAGGAAATAAGGACTTTTTCAAGGGTATGTTTTCCCAATTCTGCACCATTGGCTCGATTGACAATTCGTCTTTCGGTAGGTACTCGCCAGGCCACCCTACCGGGTGGTCACCGCACGGGTGCACCAGGTCGATTCGTCATTCGCGGTACCTCCAAATACCGCCTTCTCGACGAAAAAGTACGCGTCTTTGTTGGACCGGGCATTGAAGAAATCACACAGAGCGAGGTAGCGGTTTTCATATTCATACCGCCACCTAGCACAGCTGATTCACCGACCTTTCCCCATTCCTCACCCCACCTCGTTGTCCCACGATAAACATATCGAATGCGACTTCGAAACCTGGACAAGTTGAAGCCATACGTGCATGTATCAACCAAATTGACCACTCAAGACCGTCGTGATGCTCAGTTTCTCGTCCCCATTCTACCAGGCACCAAACTCAAGCAATGGAGACGAAACACTGAGGCAAAGGTGATCGAAAATAAAACAAAAATAGACCAACAGCCGGGAACGCAGAGCTAGGTAGTAGGCATAGATATGCTGGGTGTGTGTCACGCGCCAGTTGTGGGTATTTATTCTGCCTCTCATGTCTGGGAGCTAATCAGGTTCTTCTTCCAATGAGAAGCTATGTATCTCCCGTAGTCTCCCTGATTGTATTACCTGCATGGCGCAATGAGGATCCCACTTCTCCCGCAGCAAAAACGTACAAGACAAAGTGTATTGTACAACTCAGAGGACCAAGGTGCAGTTTTTTGTATCTTCCGAGCAAGACAAACAGCCGCGCTGGTCTCATGCAAGCAGGTGCCTCAACAGCGCTTCGTGAGACTCACAACTAATTGGCTCAATGAAAAAACCATTGTTAACAGAAATGGGCACAAACCATCCGCAAGTCGTCACATTAATGAAGTACTACACCGGCTAGCGTCCCGGACTTTCCGTCATGCTCCCACAAATTCTACACCGCGTTCCTGCCATCTTCGCTTCTTCCGCAACATACGTTCACCCGATACATCTATAATACGCTCACCTGACTGAGTGTTTCATCCTATTTGGTAGTGAAATCTAGGAGATCCGCTTCTTGATGATATTCTCTCAATACTCAGCAGGTCCACCTGTCATTTTCCAACCATGCAGCGCACACTTCTACTGCTCATCGCTCTTGCAAACCTCGCCGTTTCCGGGCCAGCCGGCCACTGGGTGAATACCTGGGTCGCCATGCCACAACTCACCGAATACTCCAACGTGCCGAATCCCCCCTTTGTGCGTCTCCCTTCCTCCATTCCATGCCTTCGATCATATGCTCACTTACTTGCCGGCGTCTCAACCAGAACGGGACAGATTCAATTTTCGCCAACTCGACAATCCGGCAGACGTTGCACATGTCTATCCCTGCACCGTCGTACATCCGCATCCGAATCTCAAATGCGTTTGGTGTGAACGACCTCCCCATCACCCAAGTTAGCGTTGGCCTCCCTCTGCTCGGCAGCGCTGGGACGCCAGAGATTATCCCAGGTTCTATGGTCCCTCTTACATTTTCAGGGAACCAGTCCATCATCATCCCAAATGGCGCACAGGTCGTTTCAGACCCGATCTATTACCCACTGGAGGCACAATCCATGGTAACGGTCGACTTGTATACCGAACAGGGTCAGCAAGGCTTTTATATCACGAGTCACCCTGGTAGCCGCACCACAACTTGGTATAGCCTTGGCAACTATGTTGGCACATTGGACATGACCGACCCATCAACCCAAAGCGAGGCGCACTGGTGAGTTTATTTTCCTCGGTCGATAAGACGTACACTGATGTGGAACCCACCACAGGTTCTTCTTGAGCGGGATCGAGGCATGGTCTTCCCCTGAGGCGAGTGGTTGGGTGATTGTCGGCGACAGTATTACAGACGGTCGAGGAAGCGACACGGACGGAAATGACCGGTGCGTCGACCTCGTTCCTCCTCATTATCTGCGGCTGCTCACATCACGGGGCATTCTACCGTTCCTGTAGTTGGCCTGCTTGTCCTCCGACGCATGCAAGCAAACACGTTCACGGCCAACATCGCCGTCCTAAACCAGGCCGCGGGCGGAAACCGCATCCTCTACGATGGTCTGGGCCCCAACGCGCTGGGCCGCATCGACCGTGACGTCCTCGCCCAATCCGGGATCAAATACACCATGATCTTTGAAGGTGTCAACGACATCGGCACCGCACCCGCCACGGCCGAGGCTCAGCAAATGGTCTACGACCGCCTCATCCAAGCCTACCAACAAATCATCGCGCGCGTGCACACCTTTGGCTTGCCCATCTTTGCGGCCACGATCACGCCGTTTGGCGCGCCGAACAACACGATTCAGCCATACTCGGATCCATTGCGCGAGCAGACGCGGGTACGGATCAATGATTGGATCATGGGGAGTGGTTCGTTTGACGCGGTGATCGACTTTGCGTCGATCGTCGCGGATCCAACAAATGCGACACAACTGAACCCGGCATATAATTCGGGAGATTACTTGCATCCGAACGTGGCGGGGTATACAGCGATTGCGAACGCGTTCCCGATAGAGTTGTTCGAGCAGTATGTGTTAGGTGTAGATGGTTTCTAAAGTGCTAGGTGCAATTCTATGGGCTACATGGGTGATGTCACCGGGAGGACTGGAAACAGCGCTTTGGACCATGTTATAACATTGATGTTTGGATTGACGTCCTGTCAATGGCTGTACCATGCGTGAGTAGCCCACCAACCCCCTGGCCCCCAACCTATGGAACATAATGACGAACATCTTGAGAAGATCATGACGCCGGCCGGGGCGGCGGGATTTCGAAACCCGATGCACACCGCGGAGGCTTTGGCTTGTACAATTGAGTCACCGCCCCACATTGCCCACCCAATGAGATCTCGCACCTTTTTTGAGCAAAACGTAAGTACTGCCTCGAGGTTCGACAGGGTTCAACTCATCGCGCCCAAGAGACAAGCGTCCTTTCATTTCGCGTAGCACACGTGCCATCCCACCGGAACGTTCGAGCCACAATCGTAACAATTCAATGTCCAACCTTATCGGCACACAATCTTGGTAGCGACATGAGTTGCGCGTTCAATCTTCTACACACTTTGGCCGCAAGCTCGGCAGAGAGGCGAGCTATGAAGATTGTTTTAGGGGTTTCAGACTTTTAGACCTTGCCCCTGCCACTCAGCTAGGTTTTCGATTGTCTTATGCAGCCCACGCACATCGTGCTTACGTGTTTGTGCGGAAGAAAGTCTCTGGCGAAGCTGCTCTTGCGGGCAGGACGAATGTGTTTGCCTCGTTCTGCACGTAAACGCACCTCGTCCGGGAAAAACCTTGACTCGCTTAAGCGGTGAACTTGTGTACCGGGGATGCTTCCTGGCACGATTAAACCACGAAGATAGACGTCAATTCATCTCAGCACGGTCAACGTGGGCTGTGCCAGTACCAGCGACGGGCGTACCGAATCACCGAATGCGAGTCTCGTAGCATTGCTTTGAGCGTGCAAGTAGCACAACAGGGCTGAGCATCCATTGACAATTGACGTGGCCCCGCCAGCGCGGGCCAAGTTCTCATTGAGCTTGGCAAGAGCGACGATTCAGATCGTTGAGAGAGAGGAATTCAATTCAATCCAGCCTGGTCGAGAGCACCACGAGTTGCTCGTGTGATGCGGGTGCGGCAACCCTAAAAATTACTGCCGAAAAGCGCGTGTCGCTGGGACTGCCAAGGTTATCCCCGCCTCACGTCATTTGTGACCGCTCGAAGCGTCGTTTGCGTCGGCATTCGTGTATCAACAGGCTGGCACCGGAGCCATCCAAGACTCAGAATGGGAGGGATAGTCAATAACGTCCGCCCGCGGCTTGTTGACAGCTCACGGGCCCGTCAACCGTGACTCGGACGCTTCACCATGTTTTCAAGTTGGCAAGTTGATTCATCAGTGGCACCACGACGTACGTCGTAACCAACGTTGCGCTTCGTCCAAGACTTCGAAGACATACTTTGTAGGTTCACTCACGATCCAAGCGATCTGCAACATTATAGATGAGATCTGAAGGCATTAGTGCGTGAATCAGGCAACAACTGTCGTCCGTCGGACTATCCTTCAGTATTCATTGGTGGGTGGGCGCGGAAGTGCCGAGGACCTCGTATTAACGGTCCCAACGCAAGTGCGCCGCATAGCCGGAGGCTTTATGGTCCTATATGCAGTGACACCGAGATCTTTTTGCGTAAGATAGTGGCGAGAATCGGAGTAGTCAGCGGGTGGCGACAGGTCGTTCGTCCTATTACCAGTGGCTAATGCCGAGATAATCCCTTTGGGAATAATGGTGATGGAACCTGAGGTGGTTACTTACGTGGAGCAGAGATCCTCTGGCATTACGTCGAAACGCCACGACCGAGTTGGGGGTCCACTGGCATTTAGATATGTAGGGCGAATTGATGAGCATGAGATGTTGAATTCCGAGTCCGGGGCGTTATATCAAGCACGGGAATGTTTGACATGATGAAAGCCAGAAACCTGGTGCAGCTTGATTGTCTGCGCAAAGACTCCGATGGGCCACACTTTATGTTTGACAGGACATGTCATGTTGAAGATCTCACTTCGCCAGTCACGGATCGTCCCGCGGCAGGATCGCGCTCTTCTCTACCCAACTTGAACACCAGCATATTGGCGCCACGAGAACCGGGCACTAGGCTCGCCGGGAGCGGACCTACATAAATACATACTTCCTTGACGGTTGCTCTTTTTCCGCGACACTGCATCCGAGAAAAGGCAGTGTCATTCAATGGACTAGGTCAAATTGATGGAAGAAGGTGCCAGGACCGGGGAATTCGGCCATGAGATCTTGAGAACCCGCGAAGGCAACGGACCCCAAGTCGTCCCGTACAAAAAGAACTCAGGAATGGTTCCGTAATTCCAGAAAACAGTCGTGACACGGCCCGCGGTTTATGTCACAGGCACAGGCGCATGGGGAAAGGCTCCAGCTGGTACCAGGCGACGCCGTGCGCTTCGCTCCTAGGGTCCGGCAGGTAGAGCAGGTAGAGCCGAACAATCAAGAGCCTCGTCTGGCACCGAGACTACGTCCGCTGGTGTGGTCACCGCTCCGCTGTGTGTTGCCACAGAAGGAGATTCGCCGGACTCAACCTGAGAGGATATAGTGCAAATCTATCCGTTAGTACCCCCTGCGAGCGCTCCATCAAATGAAAGGGAAGTACCGATGGGCCGGGCTGGAGCTGGGTCAGCTCCCGTTAAAAGACCTGCCTTGGGCGGACATTGAATGATGAATGATGAATACATGCTAGATTCGATGATTTTGGGACGCTTACCAGCTATGACGCAAAGCGATGCTCAGTGGAACGAGCGCGTCGCAGCACCCTTGACCACTCCGCAACGTCTAGGATTCCAAATATGGACCTGCCATAGACAAAGTTGGATGGAACATTGGTCGTGACTGGGCAACGTTGCTTGGAGCATTAGCCCACGCCGGATTCGTATGCATATCATGATGCAACACAGCTGGTGACCAAGGTAGAGTGCGAGTGGCCCGGTGTGTCCAGGTTGTTCTCGATTGATGCATATTAACACCGAGACTCGGAAGGCGGGGCCCTCTATGAACTCGCATGATAGATGGCTCCTAGCTTAGGCCATGCGCCTTCTGGTAGTAGTCTGGTTTATCGTTGCCACAGTTATCGTTTGGGAACGTCCCGAGAGAAGTCGAACTTCGTAATATGAGTGGTTGGAGAAGTCGCTGGGAGTGAGAATTTCAATGATGAACCTTCGTCCTGGAGAAGCAAGTTGGGGTTGGGGCTTTGTTACCTTTTTGGACGTGGAAAGGGGTGATGAACAGGGCACGAGGGGACGGGCACACGCGGATAGGACAAGCACGAATTAGAACCCTCCCACAGGCTGACGGGAATGAAATAGCGAGCAAAACGCTCTGATCCAGGCCGACGATACGACTTGGAGGTTTCCTGTTGGGTCAACGCAGTCCGCAGACAGACGGGGACGGGAGGATTTATTACATACGTGAGTCCACACAATGTGGTCGTAGTACGTAGGGAGCTGTGACGATCGGCCATCGTCCCTAGCGGTCGCTACTAAAGCCGCGCCAGCCAAAGGGTCCATGCTGGATCTGGGTTCAGGTATGTGAACATTCCAGCTGCTGTACGGTAAAATATTCCCGTATACACTTCTTGGCTGTATGTACATACTTTGCAGTGGAAGTTCGATCAGAAAAAATATAAATATAAATTTGAATTCAGGCTCATATATCTCGCGCAAGCAGATTTCAACCGCAAGTGTAGCCAAGCCAGGCTTGGTGACCCTAAGTCGGCTTGCTCCCCTCGTCGTTGCTTCTCGCGTTCATCTTGAGCTCTTCAGCCAGCAACGTCGGCGACGGCGACGACCTCAACATGCCTTTCGAGCGATATCTCTGCCTCGATGACTACGCTGTTAGCAGCAACAGCGACCTTAGCTACTACTACCAGGACTACAGACATGCCTGTGACGATGCCGACTGCCATTCTACCCAAGGCCAACACTCGTACCTGCCGGACGCGACCCACTATGGCCACCATCACCCGCACGCAGTCCAATTCAAGATCCCCCAGTTCATGCTCAATGGTCCACCCACCCTCGCGCCGGGCGGTGGTGCTGAGGCACTCCCAGCGGGCTTGCTAGGTTGCGCCCCAGATTCGCTAGCTTCCTCCTGGTTCGCCAACAACGGGTTTGCACCGTGCGTCCTACGCTTGCCGCGCTACTTTCTTGTTCTTATCTTCCTTCAAGCTTCCATTCATCCTTGATCTCGCGACAGATTAGTTCAGACGCGATACCTGATCGCATCAGTACCCCTCCTCACCCCACTTTCCACCCTGATTTCTCGCAACGCCTACTGCCGAGTTTGCCTCCTCGTGTCACTACGGGCGTGGATCCGAGGCAGCGTCCTCTCCCGGAATCGTCACCCTCGCACGAGGTCACCGCGCGCTATATTCCCGATCTTGCCTCCTCTCCTTCCTCGAGTCCATCCAATCCTACCTCTTACTCTCCCTCTACTGTCCTCGAACCAGTCCTCACTCCCTCTCTTTCCGCAAGTCTGCCATCCTCGATGGGCCTCCCAGTATATTCGGCTTCTGGCTTCGACGTCCTTTCCGTCCTCTCACGGGTAGTGAACCGACCCAATCCCACCGTGCCACTCGGTCCCGTGGATATGTCCTGCTCGTTCGTCATTGTGGACGTGAGACGCTATGACTGCCCTATTGTCTACGCATCTCCCACGTTCTGCCAATTAACGGGGTATGGCGAGCAAGAAGCTCTTGGACGTAATTGCCGCTTCTTGCAGTCTCCTATCGGCAACGTCGCAAAAGGTGAACCACGTCGCTTTGTCTCCCCAGTGGCCGTTTCCCACATTTGCAAATTACTTTCGTCCAACAAGGAGTGTCAAACGTCCCTTGTCAATTATAGAAAGGGCGGGCAAGCCTTCATCAATCTCGTCACCGTCATCCCTCTTCGTGGTGGCGTACATAATACGCCCGAAGAAGCTGATGAAGTCGCCTACCATATCGGATTTCAAGTGGACTTGACGGAGCAACCAACTCGGATACTCGATAAGCTTCGTGACGGCAGTTATTATTCCATCATCAATAGCTCGTGGGGATCGGGTAACTTCTCCAGCGACAGTCGACTCCCTAGCATCGGTCACGGTCTGGGTCAGCTGGCCCAAGCTCAGAACATGACGAATATAGGTTTCAAAGGCGGAAGAAATGGGCAAATGATGAGCATAGCGGTGTCCAAGGAGCTAAGAAATCTTATCGCCGATACCACCTTTACGGACTCCGTATCCATTTCGACAGGAACAAATATGTCTGGTCCGACTGCTGCTTCGGGTGGATCAGCAGACCAAGGTAGCAGCGCAACGACACCTCTCACGATGCTCGTATCACCGCCGTCTAGCTCCACTCCCATGAATCGAGTGTCGGCCGGCAGTAACACCACAGGAGGATCGATTCCCGTCTCGCTATCCCCTTCCCTCTCACTCCTACTCCTTGAATTTCTCCCAGATTTCTTGCTTGTGTTATCGCTCAAGGGTGCCTTCCTCTATGTAGCGCCTTCCGTTCGGCTCGTCCTCGGCTATGAGCCACAGGAGCTTGTAGGTAGGGGGATATCTGATGTTTGTCATCCTGCCGATTTAGTACCACTCATGAGAGAGTTAAAAGAGGGAAGCGTGAGTGGGCTCAATATTCCAGGAACCGGTGACGTTGGTCCGTCGACGGGCGTTACATCCAACTTTCCGCCGAGATCGGTAGATTTACTCTTTCGCGCACTTCCCAAGACATCGACGTTCCCATCGCACAGGAAAAGAAAGAAGTCCTCTGCTGAGCAGGGTAGCTTTCATCCTTCCCAATCGTCATCCACATCCGCTTCTCAATCACCATCATCATCCGCGACGACTTGTCCAAATGATTCGTCTGACGGAACAGCACCACCATATGTTTGGCTCGAGTGTCGTGGCAGGCTCCACGTTGAACCAGGAAAGGGGCGGAAAGCGATTATATTGTCAGGGCGTGCACGATGGATGCCCGTTGTACGATGGGGCAGCATCGACAAGGGAGGCGCCGTTGATAGTACACGGCGTCAAGGAAACAGTGTCCGTAATGGGCCACAAATGACGGCAGGTAACTCTTCTTTTCACTCCCGATTTGAATATCATCTCATTATGGTTGACCCAGGGTCCAGGCTATGCGAGACGCTTTCGGGCGAGCCAGTGGGAGCGTCGGTCGATCCATTGGAATTTTGGGCACTGTTGTCGCCGCAGGGTACGTTCCTAGTGGCGTCTGCAGGTGTGAGGGACGTGCTCGGGTGGGGAACCAGTGAGGTAATCGGGAGAAGTATCTGTGCAATGGTGAGGGATAGTCGAAGTGGTATGAGGGAACATGTTGAAGCCGAGCTGGCCAAGTTGGATACGTTCCAGGTATGCCTCTTCTTTCGCTTTCTGTCCTTGTCACATTTACATAATCTTCTCTTGATGGGCGTAGGTGAGGAACATGGCCGACCTTCCACCGTCGGTCGTGACGACCTCTCTGGTGCATAGAGAATCGCATACAGTGCTCATGCGCCTCGCGTTTTACCGTACACCTCGCTCCAATGACCGCACGCCGCGCTCAACATCAAGGATCGGCGTCGCCTCCTCCTCACGCATCCACCCACTCAACAATCCACTGTGTCCGATCGTATGCCAAGCTACCGTATTGTCAAACAACCATCACCCATCGAGTGAACGCGCCGATAACGGCTATGGTCCTGATCCCAGCCGTGCAACCAGTCAGGTGCAGGTTCCGCACGATACAGAAGACGATGCCGAAGAGTCATATCGTTTGACGCATTCACCTGGCGCATCACTTTTCGAGGAGCTGAAGATCTCGCGTGGGTCGAGTTGGCAATATGAACTCCAACAACTCAAATTTGCAAACCAACGGTTGCAGGAGGAGGTACAAGCGCTCGAAGTCGCATATGCACAGCACGCTGCCGCGTCCTCTATCCCGAAAGAACATGTTTCGGCCATCCCACCCAATCAACCTTGCTCTTCTTCCGTCCCTACCTCCGTCACAATGCCGATGCCTCCACCGCTGCAATTGCCCCCAACGCAGTTGCACTACCCACCGTTGATCGATTCTACTCTCTCCCCCTCTCAATCCTCACTGCTTCCACCGAACAGTTTGCATGACCCAGATCCTCCATCTTCGGGTTGGTCTTCGCTCGCTGGTGCACATGGACAGGGCTCAAATCCTCGAAAACGACCGTGGCGCTCAGAGGACGGTCCAACGACCTGAACTCAGCGTCCCTCACGTCTCGCGACGTGGAGGGTGCAGATCGCGCAGCCGGTGTAGGGCATGCGGACGTCGTCGGTGCAACAAAATTATACACGGTAGTTGCTCCCTACACGTCCGTTGCCCATCCTTGACCCTCCTTTTATCGTATCGTGTTTTCCTTGGGCTTTTGTTCCTGTCTGCGCATCTGTCACTTGTATCGTTGCATATCCCATGTCACTGAATACGCTATTTTTTGCTGCACGTTTGCTCGTGGTTTTGAAACCGTCCTGCAGACGATCCATGCCTCACTTTTTTGTATTGCTAGCCTTGATGGTCATTGCGAAAACTAATAGTGCTGGCCTCGAATTGGCTAGGACCCAGGTGTCCTATCGATGGAGCATCGTACGGGCAGTCGCCCAGCCGTTCAGTTCACCGGGCCAGTTCTG
>JBBPOD010000084.1:0-34758 GCA_038091255.1 Tylopilus intermedius | reverse complement strand
AACTTTTCTAGAGTAGTAACAAGTTCGCTGGCATTTTAGTCTGATGTTAGCTGTATAATCTCTTGGCCTCGGCCTCGGACCAGAAAATAGACTCAACCAAACCGACTCATTGTTTGTGTGATTTGTTAGATCATTAGATGAGCACCACGACCCTTATCTGATGATCCCAACCAAACCTACTGTGGACGAACTGGCTGCGCCATTGGAACTTAAGGCCCTCCTAAATTCCTAAATTCCTATAGCTACCCGGATGGGTCCCCCTGTGCCTCAACAAAATGATCATCCAGCTTATTACCCCGTAGACGGACTGGTCACTAGGCGAGAACTTGGACCTCCGCGTATACGTCGCTGCAGCGATGTGAGTAATGATTCGCAAGGGAATGTCAGACTCGGAGCCACTGACAATCACAAGCGCAGTGTCGTCCTCAACCGCTGAAGAGCTTCTCGCAGTGGTACTTTGATAGGGGCGGGTGAACTGCCGGTTCGGAGCAGCTTGGGCCCGCATGCATATTATACTGTTCGCGGCATGACTCTCCTTTCCGATTCAATGGTGATACTGCACAGATGAAGAACCATGTTGACTGACAAGTTCCTCCTGACAGTCAAATTTGCCGTGCCGACCGTTTCTGCAAGTCATGCGGCGCATACCCTATACAAGTTCTGTCGTCCCCGTTCTGACGAACCTCCCGCCTAAGAGCCTCAAACCACGGAGAAGAAAAACGCACGAACGCACGGGTCGAGGGGTGGTTGATCTAATCGCGTCATCCCTTCTCGAAGAGTATTATTTTAGCTGTGTTGTCAGGTTATTTTTTTCTTTGCATTACACGCTCGCCTCATGGTCGGACCATGGTAGGTTGTCGTAGCTGACGCTGTTCTGGGGCGATGCGCGTGCAAGATCGCGAGGAGTAGGGTGAGTCGCCTGAGGCCGGTAAGTTGTTGATGGTTTCGGACCACTTCGCCCTGAGGTGGTTGATCTAATCGCATCGTCCCTGCTCGAAGGGTGTTATTTTAGCTGTGTTATCAGGTTATTTTTTTCTTTGCATTCCTCAACGTCAAAGTGACTCCGGGTCGACGAATACGATGGATCCCCGCGCTCTCTCTGGTCTGTTTCTACCCTGTCCCTCCATTCCGACGCCGCAACCAACGGATCTCGAAAATCGGGTATGATTGCAGGAGGTGAGTGAGCAGCTGGCCCTACGGTCTGTCTACGGGCATGATCAATCGCACGCCGGAAAGATAGGATACGAACTCGCAAGTGTACGAGGAAGAGCAGCATACAGAACGGTCAAGGAATAGTACAATTGTAGAACGGTCCGGTCACTGGTGACCTTTTTCTCTGATATGATATAGGTGGCATTCACGTATGTGCATCACGAGGTTCTTGCGAGCAAAAGCCGCAAAACAGCCATTCCACATGCAAATAATACGTGTATCTTCAGACATCTGCCTGATACCGTGCATTACTTTGAAGTGGGATGGGACTCCAGCGCATGAGACCAGGTTTCCGCAGGGTCTACCTCCAGCAAGCCACTGACACGACGCCACTGCCAGTGGACATGCCAGTGGTTTCCTCTTGGAGTGCGTGGTGAAGAGGTACTTCACCACAAAATTACGAATGAGGCGCTTGTTCGCTGCCCTCGGCGTAGTTTCAGCCTCTTGCTGACCACTGTCCATGACCTTGGGTTGGCTTTTAATTTGAAAGCGTCGCTCGCAGTGTCGACTTTCAGCGTGTCGTACCGGTTGTCAGAGGAAATAGGAAAGAAAACTCACCACGTGATGGTGCAACCGCGTGCAGCCATTAGATCCTCATCGCTGACATCGACACTGTTCAGTGTTCCACATCGACACCTGTATGTTGCGGTTAAGGTGGAATCTTCCTCTTCTATGACTCTCATAATGATTTTTGTCCCTGGCTCCAATTTCGACCAAAGATCACTTTCCGTTGTCAGTTGCATCACGTCCGTACCATCGTCAATCACAAAGTCATACTGTTTCCTCTCGATATACCACTTTTGAATCTCTGCTTCATCTGGCCTGCATTGGAAGAGCATGACAGCAAGCATGGCATCGAGTTGCTAGAGTCCGTATTATGTTCCGGCAGTTATACATCTTGTGTTGGAAACATACCCCAAAGTTTTGGCACTGCTCAAGGAACATCGGATGCTCTCGTCCTGTTGCATCAACCAAGATTGCATGGCCACGTGACAGGACGCCCACAGGTAGTTGTCCTGTTCCGAATGTAGCCCTGAAGTCCTCGAAAGCTCGTATATGGCCCGCGTGGAGTTGTACGATCTCCTCCATGCGGTTTTTGACTTCAGCCACGTCATTCTGAAGGTTCATTACGGCAAACGCCTGATCAAAGACGAGGAACAGAGTCAGTAATGTTTGACATATTTGTCGCACAGATCATGTGTTCACCGTATATCGTAAAAGGTGGTTGTGGATGCGATTGATACATCCGGTTATGTCTTGCGTGAGGGAGGGTGATGCGCGAATACGTCTCTCCATTACTTCCAGCTCGGATTTGGCCGTTTCCAGTGCCCTGAAAATGGTGTCAGGCTTTATCCGAAGTTCTCTGCGGGTTGCGTACCTAAGTAACTCCCACCTCGAGTTTTCTTCGACAGGGGTCATTGCGGGCGACGCACTGTCCATTTGGTCACGGATCCGATATAGTAGTCGTCGGAGCCTCTTCAAGTCCTCGTTATTCTTCGTGTGTGTCTATAACGAAATTTAGTACAATGGGTGCTCCAGAATGAAATGGAATCACATCAAGAAATTGAATAGTACTTAGGATCACCCCGATGACGCCCTTGATGGTACCACCCACGCCCGGAAAAACGCCCGCGAGAGCGTGCACAGGAGGTAAACATGCCTGAGCGACATCAGAGGTGGTACGATAAGCGGTTGCACTTGCGGTCGGATCCAGAGAATGACCGGGCAAGGGGGGTATTTGTGGTGAACTAAAGGCGACTATCGAGTTGGACACGGAAAGAATGCCTGCGCCGATCGAGTAGCTTCGTATCGTACCGTGGGTCCTGGAGAAATTGGTTTTGGACAGGAAGCGAATAGCAAGTTTCTTGCGGGGCCCGCTCCGATTGTCAGGGATCATTGCAGCTGGACTCTGAAACGAATCCAGAGGTGGAAGTGATGTGAAGGTTATGGTGAGCAATGAAGGCTCCTCCTGTATGAGGCAGTGTTCACATCCAGTGCCACGAAGTAAGTGTCCCCCAACTCATGCTGTCCCGACCACTAGCACGCCGGCCGTGCATGTGAGCCCTTGGGCACCATGATTGACACAGGAGAGATGCGCCGCGAACGACTGCAGATGTTGAAAGCACTGCCAGATGAGCACTGCCACCGTGACCCATACGTCTGATGAGCACCAACGATCTGTACAACGGGCGGGAGGCAGAAGTGATAGCCAACGTGTGTACCACCAACTCCTACGTCCCGTTCTTGTTCTGAGATCACCGCAGTTCAGTGACGGTTACTCGTATTCAAAAGGAAAGCTAGACGCGAGTCTTCGCGAGTTGGTACACCGTGACGATCGCAAGTCCGTCAAGTCCGTCAAGGGGCCAGTAGCCATGAAGAAGGAAGACGTGGAGCTCGTCGTGCGTGTATTCGATATCGCCAAGCGCCAGAGTCTGACTGTATGTCAGATCAAGGAGTTTGACATCTCCCAAGCGCAGGCGGAGAAGGCGCTCTCTGACAACGGTGGTGATCTCGATAGGACGTTGCGCGCGCTCGTGGCCAGCTAGCTATATTATACATGTCTCTGTGGACCGATCCCCTGTGATGTTGTAGCGTAGCGCGCGTCCCCAGCGTGGGCAGACCCCACTGCGACTCGAACGACGATGTCGATCGACCTGGAATGGCACAAACTTGACGCGTCCCTCGCCAAAACCCTCGTCGATGTCCTCAACAGACACCTCACCCACACCCAGCGACCGTCCTTCATCGGACCCGTCGAAATCACAGGATTTGACTTTGGCACGCACGTACCCGACGTCGAGCTCGTCGACCTGCGCGACATCCACCGCGACTTTCTCGAAGACGACTCGGAGGCCGGGTCTGATCAGGACAACAGCGTCAAGGCGGCCGAGGGCGTCGCAGCCGCGGCGACGGCGGTGTTAGAGCAGGACGAGGACGGGTTCGAGTGGGTGTCGCGCAGGTCAGCACGGCGCGGTCTCGCCGAGGACGCGCTGGCGTACCACCATCTCCCGCCCCACGTACGGTACGGGCGCGGGCCCGCGATGGACCTCTTCGCGTCGACGCCCGCACTCTTTTCGGGCACGCCGCGCGACATGTGGGCCGCACCCGCTAGCGTGCCCGTGCAGCGGAACAGGAGCATGCCAAGCTTGAGCGACGCTAGGCATGTCGTCGCCCCAAGACCGTCGTCGGCAGTGTTCCACCCCGGCCCGCTCACGTCGTCCCCAAAGGGAGGCTCCACGCACGAATCGTCTATAGCTGTCGGCCAACCGACGACGCGCCATGCGTCGCCTGAACCCGCCCCGCCAGATCAGCAGCAGGAGCAGGAGGCACGTCCAGATCTCCAGCTGCACCTTCATTTGAACTGGCACTCGAATCTCCGTCTGACGCTCACGACTTCATTGCTCATCAATTATCCGTCTCCGTCGTTCATGTCGTTGCCGATCAAACTCTCCGTCACGGGTCTCGTGTTTAATGGCGAGGTGGCGGTGGCGTATGAGGGCAGTCGTGGTCGCGTTCATATCTGCATACTGGACGATCTGGACCTGTATGGGCCTGCATGTCGACGAGAACGGAGCGAGTCGAGTACGCCACCGGACATGGAGGATGATAATGGAGGGAAGCGGCACGGGAAGCCTTTGCCAGTCGGTCAACGTTTGTTGCCGTCCATATTGATCGAAAGCGAGATTGGTCAGGCAGACAAACATGTACTAAAGAATGTGACACGGGTCGAGAGGTTTATTCAGGATGTCATACGGAAAACGGTCGAGGAGGAACTGGTGTTTCCAAACTTTCATACTCTGGTCTTGGGCGACCAGCCCCAATAACAGAAATACAACATTATACTGTTACAATGCTGGGTGTACATTGTCATACAAGTGACTTGCTCATGTATGGGCCATCGAGCTCGTAGCCAAGCTTTCGATAGTAGTCTCGTGTACCAACGCCTGTAGATACATGGTCGGTCAGGCGCATCATGGATGTGCGATAACTTACCCGAGATAACAGCTAGCTTTACACTTCCATGCTCCTCCCTTGCTATCCGTTCCGCCTCCTCCATCAACAACGTACCGAAGCCTTGATGCTGGAACTTGGTCGGATCGCGACCATGCACCGGAACTGCTGTCCCATAGACATGCAATTCTCTTACTATACTCGACCCACCCTCAGTGTCTTCCTTGCGAACGAGCTCAGGTCTGAATGTGCCTTCATCTGAGCATTTACGGAGACGCAACAGCCCGACGAGAATGTCTCGTTCAGGGTCTTCATAAGACAGGAATGTTTCCCAACCACCGTTGGCCGTGTAGTCCCGACGAAGAAGTTCCACTGATTCTGGTCGAACCTTGTGATGGATTTCATGGATCTAGAGACAATCAAGTCTGCAAACGCTAGCATGACAAGGTGGAGGAGGGACTTACACCGACTTCACGGAAACGTACGTCGCGGCATTCTGCGCCGAAATCTTTCATGCGATTTAGTGCGAGTTCACGCAAGTTCCCCGAATTGTCGCAGCCACTTGTCACAAGAGGCAACGGTATATCTCTGTGAATAACATATCAGTAAGTTCCAGTCCCGGCAACAATGTGATTCACCTCTGGACCCGATATACTCTTGTCCACGGGGGCACTAGCGCAAGAATTCGAGCAACGACATCGACCAGGACGTTCGGTGTATAATTCTTGTATCGCCCAGTTCGCCAAAGCTCGTACAGACCAGTTCCGCGAATCACCAGTGTTGGATATATCTTGAGGCCATCGCTTCTGAAAGCAGGATTTTCAAAATACTCTTTGAATTGCTCGAGATCTCTTTCGAGCCCAACATTCGGGAGGTCGGGCATCATGTGTGCGACAACCTTGAAGCCTGCATCTTTTGCGAGATGGAAGGATTCGGACACCGCCCGAACTGTGTGTCCACGATTGGTATCCCTTGCAACGTCTTCGTAAACGGACTGTACCCCAATTTCTAGACGAGTACATCCATAACGGAGCATCTGACTGCAGTTAAGCTTAGAAGCCATCCTCCTAAAAGGTCGGTTGGGAGGCTTGCCTGAGATGAGGTCGAAGGCAATAGTCTGGACGTGTTTCGATGGTGATACCAATGGCTTTTGACTTGCTCTGCTCCGAGTACCGAACTGCTTCATCGACGTCCAGCCCAGTAAATCCTGACAGAGCATTGTGTAGCTGGGCGACAAACTTTGTACGATAGTCTTCTGGCATGCTCATGAACGTGCCGCCCATTATAATGAATTCAACCTGAGCGCGTAGTTTGTGCGGACGTTCACGGTCAAGAAGACTACACAAACCTTGTCGACGCTGTGACCGAGTGCCTTCAATTGCTCGACGCGGCCACGCGTTTGTTCGTAAGGGTCGTATCGCGCCCTGATGGCGCGCATACTCGTGGGTTCGTACCCAGTGTAACTCTGCGTGCTGTAGTCGAAGTCGGAGTCTGGCCCACCCGGACAGTATCTGCGCAGGATATCAGCCACGACAACCGTCCTTGCATCATCGAACGCACGCACACACAGATATTCCCTGTCATGGCGATGTGCGGACATCGATGGGGCTTGCACATGACCGCGACCACCGCGATCTAAACAACACATGAGTCAGGTCGGACAGGCGACGTCGTGAATCGAATGCACCCCGCTTGCGGTCCGTATCGGTCTTGCGCGGAGCCTTGGCAGCAACGCCTTTTTGTAGTCATCTGGGATTGCGCTAATGATGTCGACGAGTCTGGGGACGCCTCCAAAGCCGAACTTTTTGGACATTTTGCTGCGAAGCTCGTTGAGCGAGACAGATTCATTGGCGTCATGTGCTCTGATCAGCTCTGCAGCGATCGCGGAGGTGACTCGTAGCAGGATTTCGGCCTGCGAGGGGCCTGCGAGTGGGGGGTTAATGAAAATCGAAGAACGGTAGTGGTGAGGCAATACCATCGGTTTTGGTGCCAACAACCATTCGTTGTATAGAGTCGAGACGATCGGCGTGACAGAATCTGTTCCGTTGTCACACACTTGCATGCTCCGGCTTCATCTCGTCCGACGATGTTCCATAGTACTACGTCGAAACTATCATGCTAGTGCAACTACTATTCCGTCAAGAGGAGACAAGGGCACGTCTACCAACTCAAGGCTCGGCACGCTTTCTAATTTCTATACAGTCGTAGTGGCAATGTCCGGAGGGGTCGACTCCTCCGTGACTGCAAAGCTTTTGGCCGACCCCTCGAACGTGAGTCTAGTCTTCTCTCGTCACTTTCTGCCTTAATTATGTTGCTCAGGGATATGACCTATCTGCAGTTTTCATGCGGAATTGGGATACACGCGACGAATCTGGGTCGGACGACGGATGTGAGTGGAAGAAGGACTGGCAGGACGTGCAGAAAGTATGTCGGATGCTCGACATACCCCTCGAAATGGTGCGCCTTTGCGTTTCGCGTCGACGAAAGCCGCCTCACGAAGGCCAGGTCGACCTTAGTCGGGAATACTGGCTCAGGGTGTTTGAACCTTCTCTCAGAGACTGGGCTTCAGGACTTTCTCCGAATCCCGACGTTTGGTGCAACAAGTGAGCGCGAATCGTTTTTTGTCGTCCTCTTTTACCCATTTGATTGATACAGAGAGGTGAAATTCGGTGCCCTTTTGGACAGTCTTAGAAAGGATCCCGCGTTCTCAAATGCATGGCTTGCAACTGGTACCCGTCCTCTCTGATCCATCCCTTTAGGTATTCTTGACCGTGCCACGATAGGACACTATGCCTGCAAGACCTGGGATACAAATGATTGTTACACAAAGCCGCGTCCCATGCTCAGAAAAGCCCGGGACTCAACCAAGGATCAAACATACTACTTGTCATCTATCTCCGAAAACAGCTTGTCGCGTGCTCTTTTTCCGCTCTCTCAATTGACCAAGGCTCAAGTGCGTAATCTTGCTGTCGAGTGGAAATTACCGACGGCTACCAGAGATGAAAGCATGGGTCTCTGCTTCGTTGGAGAACGAAAGAAGTTTAGTGAATTCATATGTGAGACCCACGCATGTCTTCTTGAATGTCACAAACTCAGCCCTCTCCAGCACAGTATATCGTACCCAAACCTGGGCCCATCGTGGATATGACTACCGGGAAGCAAGCAAGTGTTCATCAGGGACTGTGGACTTATACCATCGGTCAAGGAGTTAAACTCAGTGGCATGCCGCAGAGACTGTTCGTAGCCAAGAAAGATCCAAAGACAAACACCATCTTCGTTGTGCCTGGACCGTAAGCTGTGCGATTCATTTACTTCCCCGCACTTCTGAGTCTTTGACAGGGACCATCCCGCGTTGTACGTCGAAAGCATCCGCGTTCGTGACTTTCGTTGGATATGGACGGACGGTGAGCCATGGCAGGTTTCAGACCCCTCTGGGCTGGAAGCATGCACGAAGTACCGACACTGCATGACTGATGTGCCATGCACTGTCCATCGGTAGGTGGTCTGCCTCTTGTTCAGTTCGGTCGTTGATTCCTTGCAGCGACACCCACGGATTGCGTATTCTCTTTCGCACACCTCAAAAAGGCGTTGCGCCAGGTCAGATTGCGACGATCTATTCTGACGATTGGTGCCTGGGTTGTGGTATTATTGACGAGGGCCTTCGGACTTGAAAACGTACTAGACATATATGCCAGTGATGTAGCTCGGCTAATTAGATGGTCGCCACTTTACCTCTTAACCATATATCATCATGAGAGCCGTGGTACAGCGCGTCACCTCTGCCTCCGTCACCGGTGAGCGATCCAGACCGACCCGCGAGAAGCCCACCTCAACGTGCCTTAGTCGACGGTACAGTGATCTCCAGTATAGCCAAAGGGCTCATGGTCCTCGTTGGCATCGGCACTGGTGAGCATGGCTCACCCCGTCCCCACGACCGCTCAACGCACACGCCCTGTGTGCTGCAAGCCAGACGACACCCCCGCGGACGTCGACGCCCTCTCCAATAAAATGTAATTGCGATTCAGACGCGATCCTGCCACAACCCGACGCTGACCCATACCACCCCCGACAGACTCTCCCTGCGCGTGTTCGACGACGCGCACGGAGCGATGTGGAAAACGAGCGTCAAGGACATCGCAGGCGAGGTCCTGTGCGTGTCGCAGTTCACGCTCTTGGCAAACACGACCAAGGGGAGCAAGCCAGATTTTCATCGGGCGATGGTGCGTCCGCGCGAGCGCGTTCCGTGTTGGTACTCAAAGCACGCGTGCGTGGACAGTCCACCGAGCCGTCACGTCAGTTGTACGGCGTGTTTTTGGACAAGATGAAGCAGCTGTATGTCCCGGATCGCATCAAAGGTTGGCATTCCGAGGATCGATATGACATGAGGACTCAAAAGAGCACGTGTAGACGGGCAGTTTGGTGCGATGATGAATGTGAGCTTGACAAACGAGGTATGATCAAAGTGAACCGGCGTGTCCACATCTGAACTGACATTGTGCCTCCCCGTAGGGTCCCGTCACCTTCACTCTCGATACCAGGAAGTTCGAGTACGTCACGCCTCCCAACGGTGGCGGCAACAAGGGAGAAAAGAAGAAAGCACAACGTGATTCGCCTGTATCTGCGGAACCAACGCAATCCAATATAGTGCCTGGCGGAGAGCCGTGAGCAGCGACAGCTCCGCCTTGCGGCCAGGAATCCCATTTAAATGAGCTGCGTTGTATTCATGCCGTACCTTGAATCCGCGGGGTTACGCATTGGGTTCCATAGGATCCACACACTCATGGACAAGCAAGCAAGTAGCGTATTTGGTGAGATGGGAGCGAAAGAATGAATTCGATTCACAACATTCCACCAACTAAGCCGACGATCGCTTTCGTTCTCAGACGAACTTTTCTTTCGGCACCTCTCCATGGCCCTGCCCACTGTCGCAATCTACGTACTTCATCTTGGAGAGTTTGCTGTAGTGCCTGTGAAGACGTGAGCATTACAAAGGAAAGCTCGGTGTCGAGGTTCGCGGATCGCGAGTTCAGATTCGTCGAGCCAAACATGGTCAACATGGGGGGACTGTCTTTGGAAGGGGATAGCCATATTCCTATGCAGTATGAGCACATCCGCGGTGGGCCAAAGGGACACAACTACCTTTGGCATGGTAGGTCCAACCTGGCCGTTCCCACTCTGATAACGTGATGGCATCGTCGCATTGACCGGATGACCGACCTGTCGTGCGGACAGCACGCATGAACCTCTGCTCCAATAGGGTATATCCTTCAGGTATGAGACCTGAGAGTCCGCGGGAACCATAGAAGCCGTTTGACTGCAATACGTTAGCAAGACACGCAGAGCACATTGTATATGGTAGCACCTTTGGGCTGGCGGCGATGACGTCACATGCAGCGGGAGATTTTAAAATCATGTCTTGGTAAGGTTTGTAGAGGCCAAAGTAGCCGCTGGTCCAAGTCACTGCAGGGGTGGGTCCGCAGTTGGAATGCTGGGACACCAGGTGATCGAAAATGATGGACAAGATGCGCTCTTCTTCACGGATATTGAATTGGCCGCCTTGTATGATGGGAAATAGGACGGTGTCGCCGGTAGGGTGTGAGGAAGTGAGACGAGATGCCTGAAAATGGGACAGTGCGTCATGGACCTTGGACTGGATCCTCCAGGGCAGGACTGATGGGTCAGGCCATTGTATTATGGGGGCGTCTATGCCGGGCGACGAGAGTATATTATACGAAAAGGAGGATATTAGTTGCAGAAAGGAGAAGCAATAGTCTGCGAGCGCTGGCTGAGCCTTGAAATGGAGGTAGCGGTCTTGGCGGTTGGTAAAGTAGGATCTATTGAGGTTAGCGCTGTGGCGCGAGTTAGCACAAAGGGAAGCAAGCGAGGCCAAGACCGACCCGGTGACGATGATATCGTCGTCTGCGCCGTATATTTTTGGATGCCATGTTCCCCAGCCCTCGTTGAAGCGGGGTGGGACGAGATTGGTCACGGGACCACTGAGGTTTGGGCTGCGAAAGAGGGAAACATGGACTCTTGGGCCATGCGCGCGTAACAGGGGGAGAAGTGCGAGGACAGGCGAGTCCGGGCCGGGCCGAGTTGAGCGGTTATAGTCGAGGGTGAGGTGTAGGTGAAGACGGTCGTTTTGGCGTAGAGCAGTGTCGAGGGATGCTAGCTAGAGGGAATGAGCAGGTCGGAACGCGAGATGAATGTAAACGGACCAGATGGTGCTCGGACGCGCTGAGGTAGAGGGAGGAGAGAAAGACACGGTGCTTTGCGCGACGTACGATGTCCTGGCTAGGCTGAGTAAAAACGAAAGTACGGCACGAATACGCACGATGAGCTGCGCGTGGAACGCGTGTGGGCTGTCGAGTACGCGTACGGCGGCGGCGGGTAAATGAAAGGCGGGCTGGGTGGCGGCGATGAGGTTGAGGAGGGACATGTATGCTGACTAATCGAGTGGTTGAGTTCCTACCATACCATGAACGCGACCTCGGACTGGCTGACTTACCGCTTCGTCGCGCGGATGCGTACACTCGGCGAATGGCTCGACAAACCACAGCTGCACTCTCAACAGTCCGCTCTCAACCCGCTCCCTGGTCCATGGGGATTCCTCACTTCGGGTTACATACTCGGACTCGTCGTCATGGTATATTAGCCCCTCCAAGTCTCACCATCGCTGCACTCACTCTCGCAACAGGCCGTCCTTATGCATCGCATCCAGAACATCGTCGTACCTCCACGCCATAGAGTCCGTCGCTTCCCTCAATCAGGTCACCGCTTCTTCCACATCGCATATCGTACCATATTCCCACTCAATCTTTCCTCTTCCCTCGTCCGCTTCATCCTCCGTCTTCCGTCTCTCTTCTTTCTATCAAAGTCCCTCTTGCTCTGGTCTATAACCCTCGCCCAGACCGCAAACAAATTCCCCTCCGATTCCCTCTTCTTTCTCGCTTCGTGGGTCGCACGCTACGACACGCCGGCCTTATGCTGGTTTACGTTCTGTGCCGTGTGCGGTGCACTCTGCGTAGAAGCGCTGACCCGTGGCTTGGATGGCACAAACAGCGGTGCTTCTCCGTTTAACTTGGTATGTCATCATTTGATAACCCTGACTTATCCTCGGTTACTTATCGTGCGTCACACCATCACATCAGTTCGGTTATGCCTTCCTTTTGCATATTTACTCATCTCCCATGACACACAACACGAAATTGCAAGGTCTCCCATCCCGTCCGGACAAACATGTCGTCTTCACCATCATTCTCCCTCTCTTACAAGTTCGTCGCAACACCACCTTTCGCGCCGAAAAACTCATCTCGCTTCGTAGCTCTCGATTGTACACGGTTTGGGTGTCAAACAGTCTTGGTCAAATCATCGCCTCCTCCCTTCCGTATTTGTCTCTATGATCGCCCTCATCCATTTCCATTGGGTCCTGTGGTTCTCCGACTCCACTTATCCTCTTCTCAACTACATGCCCTGTCTCTTTGAATCCGTCCTTCTCTTTGTCACATTTCTCGCCATCTTTCTCAATGCCCTCACTCAGATCGTCTCAGAGGGTTCCATATCTCGCCCCTTATTCGGCCATCACGCCGCTCTGCTGCCAAGGCTCGATGAGGACTTTTCTATTGCTCTCCTTCGCATGGGAACCGCTAGTCTCGAAACCTCGAGCGTTGCTGGTTTTGGAAACGAGGTCGGCGGCGTTGCTTTTATGCCTTCCTCTCTTGACCAGACGGAGTTCGGCACGGTCGTCCTAAGCCGCTTTGGCGTCGACTCCATCTCACACTCGCTCGAAGGGTACGGGAAGAACCGCCGAACGAAGAAGGGGTTCGCAAACGAAATAAAAAATGTCAAGGTGACCGTCAACGACGGCGATCTTTGGCTAGATCTTGCTTGGTATCGTGAATTTGTAAAGTTTACCGTTGGGGTAGCCCGCTTTCTCAAGCGGCTTTATACGCTCTTCCGGGATTTCTTGAGGAGCCCACGCTTGCGCCCAGCGTCCTTTCCGAATACGGAGGACACTACTTCTCCGGATGACGCAGAG
This sequence comes from Tylopilus intermedius, assembly GCA_038091255.1. Lineage (NCBI taxonomy): Eukaryota > Fungi > Basidiomycota > Agaricomycetes > Boletales > Boletaceae > Tylopilus > Tylopilus intermedius. The sequence goes on along the minus strand of JBBPOD010000084.1, from coordinate 21,557 downwards.
CGCCTGGACGACCAAGACGTGTACAATAGGTTTATTCGTGGAGAGCAACTCAGCGATGATGAATACGACGAATACGAGCCGAGCTCGCGGTCACGTTCAAACTCTATTGAATCTTTCTCCTCCTTTTCTGACAATGCAGAACATAACGCGTACGATAATCAAATTGAAGCTGTCGGCTTATATGCGGACCTTTCCTCTGCTATTGCAAAGCCGACATCGGCCTCCCACTTATTGGCTCACCTGGCCGATCATGCGCCGTCCCCATTGACACGACGACGTTTTAGCCAGCTGGTTCCTGGCTCCTCGTCCAGCTCGCTGTGCCAAGATTCCGAGGACGGGTGGACGGACGTGATCCAGGCGCGGAGACCCGAAGTTGGCGTCACGCGACCTGAAGACGCACTGGATGAAGCAAGAAGAAACTGTGTAATATGTACAGTGGAGCCGCGTCAAGTTATTTGCTGGCCGTGTCGGTGAGCACGCTTGGGGATTGCACCGTTGTAGGTTGATTGACGCTTGTAGATGTCTGGCGCTTTGCGACGACTGCCGAGAGAACTTGGCGTCTCGCACGTCCGCCTCCAAACACGCGTGTCCTTGTTGTCGAACCAAGTAAGCGAGGGATTCCTATGGTCTAGATTCCTCGCCTGATAGTTTTTCTAGTGTGGAAGGATACTCCAAGATATATATACCCTAGTGCACACACGCATGCACACACCAATCGTGTAAAATTCACGCTGTATAGTTGTATCTCACTAGGAAACAATACCCCCACGATGTCATGTTTCATTAGACCTGTAAGTCATGGTAATCGATCTTTATAAATGAACCACCATTCGCTACGATGATCATGGGTCAATTGAGATAAGACCAAAAATAGCGGACACGGGACTGTGCAGGATTATTTATGGCTAAATTGTAGGCCGGTTGGCCGACGGAGAAAACTCGAACACGCCCACGTCCAAACGGGTTCCTGGGCTGCCCTCCCATTCGGCCGTAGCGGGGAAACAGCGGATGACCTCAACGTCAAAAGGTACTCGGCCACGGCACCCGCATCACCGCATCGAGGCCTGCCCCACTCGAAAAGAATAAACGCAGGCACTCGAGACGTGCCCATGTCGTAGCGCCAGTAACCTTGTTTGGCTCGACAGGCACGATCACGAGAGCAGGGTCCGTTCCCCTGGGCGTGTACACCCATACGCTGTTATATATACTTGGGTCCTCGGCAGGGGACGCCCCCCGCTACTGGGCGCGTCGACGGTCTAGAACAAGTCGGAAGTGTCCACGGACCGAGGGGCGGATGTGAACAGAAGAAAGAAAGCGGCGTGCTACCGCTAAGTAGTTGCCAGGAATGGCCGCGCAAGTTGCTGTATGGAGTATGTACGTGTACTCGTCATACAGCATGCATCCACACGTAGTTGCCATGGACTCAGCAGGCTGCGGCGTGCGACGGCGCGTTGTCCCCCCCGCGCAGCTGTACTAGCGATGTGGACGAGCTGGTTTGATTGCGGGGGCGCTCCGGACGACACATCGCCATCGCGTGCAAGGTCGTCGTCATCCAGGTACCCAGGACTAGGGTTTTTTGAATGACACAGCATGATGGTCCCTGCGGAGTCACACACACGCCCCATGTGGATCGTGATTGCGATGCAGTCCGGCATCGCAATCGGTGGACGCAGTACAAGCCATAACCGGGTGGGACGATCGTCACGTTGCATGACTGGCATTGACTGCACGGGTCGCAGTGACTCAGCTGTTCGAGACTCCATGCGTTCAGCAAAGAACGTTCATCAAGTGCCCTCGCCAAATATGCCCCAGATGTCATGACAAGTCAATTTCGGTTGACAGCATAAAGGGTTGAATCAGAACAAGGTCTTCGTGTTCCGACGCGACCGCACGGATGCCAAGGACCGCAATAACGATCAATTGGTCCGATGACTCCGATCTGGCCGGTCAACCGCTGTGCAATTACGCAATCCGGAAGCCACTTGAATTGCCGGTGGTAGCCAACGCATGAGATATCGAGGCACAGTACTAGTGGGGATTGCATAGTTCCGATTCGACAAAACATGATGGACGTAGATTACTACAGATGCGAACGAGTGTGGTATATGTCAGAAAATATAGCGACACCACAATTTCTCAGAGATGGAAAAAAAAAAAAAGATATCAAAGCGGGCTATGCAGCAACTTGGGCTAATCGGTAATAAGGGCGATGCGAAGAACGATGGTGTGGCTTATGCGAGGGTGCAGAAGGTTGTGAATAAGAACGCGAATGCGACACAGGAAGAGGGAAAGCCCGAATCAAGTCTATCGTAGATGCCAAGGGCTGGGATTGTTTTGACGCGATGGGTACCACCTGAGTGGTGGGGTCGTCCACATTCTCATGAGACACTTTGGGGTGACCATAGGTGGGATCAACATGCGTTTCTGGCGTGCGTGGTGCGGGAGAGCTCCCAGATGAAGACGATTTGGGACTGGATGGGTCCAAGTCCGGGCAAACAACGTGGTCTGCGTGGCGATAATGGTTGCGAGTGTGGGGATCGACATAGCGACGATGGTGGTGGGAAGGCAATGCGACCGTAGATAGAACCTCATGGTGGCTCAGAATGTCGTCTTCGGAGACAGATAGCTCAAAGTCGAGGACGTCCAGGAATTCGCGTTCGATGCGGCCGACATCGCGCTTGCCAAATACACCGGTGCAAATCGCCCAGTGAATGTTTTTTAAAGTGGAGTCGTTCAGATACTACAAGGAGATACTGGTGAGCGACATATGACATGGGAAGGGAAAGGAACACCATACCTTGCTCGCAGCCATGACAGCGCCTAGAAATACGCGCTCGCACGCCCATTCTTCGAGCGCGATCTGGAGATGAGGCTTGGCTCTGTCCATATAGACGAGCGAAACCAGGATGGTGGGAATGGTAACTTCGGCACGGGTGAGGACGTTGGTCACAAAGGTGGAGAATGTGGCATGCTCAGAGCGGCGCGAGAGTGCGCGGCCACGACGAGATGAGGAGGGACGACCCATGGCAAAGTCGACGGTATCCACGACACAGTCGACGACATATTCTAGAAAGGGGGTGAACAGAGGATAGCAGTGAGGGATGGAGGGGACGTACCGAGGACGGGTCTGGATAGCTTGATGTCGAGGAGTTGGAGGAGGGCGGGGGAGTGGAGGGCAGGGTCTACGAGGCTGGCGTGGTGCACTGGGGAGCGAGCCATTGGAGGAAGCTGAGTTGGCCATGACGAAGGCGAGGAGGGAAGTTATAAAGGGGACCCGGTCCAACCAAAGGGCCGAATCGGAAGATGATGAAAAAGGAAGGATGTGACAAGGGAGAAGGATTAGCAATGGAATTCTGAACCCGAGTCAGAGCCGAACGAGGGGAATTCCCTCGAACCACTCCGCTTACATCATCCAATCTAGAAATATTCGGCTTGCATCCTGTAACGCCCACCGCCATTGTCCCCGCAGCCGCATTGACGACGTCCACCCGGCGCAGCGCACTCCCAAGACACGCTTGTGTCGCTTAGTGATACCCCTGGCATGACTCGCACGCGTGGGGAGGAATCAATAATGATTAATGACTCCTGCTGACTCTGACTAAGCGGCGGCATCGCGTCGGTGTTTGCTGACTGTCCACATCATGTCATTAATCGGCCAGCCCGCATCGATCGTAGACGAAGCACTACGGCAAATTACAAACCGGTTCGTCTCGCTCAACAAGACACTGATTCGCCAATCTATCCAAATCATAATACAGATGATTTAAGCCCTTCCTAGTTACATGGAATCATATCATCTTGTTTGCGGGTATATGCGTTATCATATCAGTTTCATGCCTTATGCCACTCCACCTGCCCCCGCACCTCCACCTGACCCGTTTCCACCGGTCCGGCTAGCACGATTCTTGCTTCCCTTTGGCCGTCCTCTTGGCCTTTTAGTCGTCCCCGGGGGTGCTTCTTGGTTCACGTCACCCGCGCTCCGTTTCTCACCATTCACCCGGCGATCGCGCAGATACCTATCACGATGCCGAGTATGAGTACCGTGAGCACACGTTCCACCGCCACGAGAGAAAGGAAACTCCGGATATGAATAGCTAGGCATTGGCCAGCGCTCCATCTAGATACCGGGTAGCCCGGTCTCATTGCCGAAACGAGTGCCCACCCACCCCCGCCACAAGCGTGGAAATCGTTTACTCACTGCGACGTCTTCTCATCCAAAGTAGCCTGTAATGGTGGCAGTGGCGGTTGCCCGAGCTCTTGACGCAACCGGTCTACTTCCGTTTTCGCTGCCGCATATTCCCCTTCTTGTAGTACAGCGATTTGCTGGCGAAGTTCGGCACATCTTCGACGCGGCTTTCAGTATCCGAGAGCAACCGAATAGGGAACGCAAGCATACTCTCGCGAAATAGATGCTTCGAGCAGGTCAGCCTTTTGAACGATTATGAGAGACTGTCTTTCTCATGTTATATTGAGTACACGATTTACCTTGTCGCGATCCGAATTCACCTGATGGACAATAAAGGTCAGTTGACACGCTTCCTACAGAAGTGGAAGCGCAGACCTCTGCGAGGGCGTTGAGTAATCGTGTGCGTTCGCTGTCAAGCCTGCGTCATTCAAAAAAAAAGGGTTGAGAACAAGGGAGGTACGTGAGTGAAGAGATTGTCATGATTGGGTGATGGTTGACGATGGGGTGTAGTAACCCCAATCATCCGTAAGAGGACGTACTTGTTTTTTTGTTCCCTGATGTCCTGTATAGCCTTGTCCTTTTGTTCCAAACTCGCATGTGCGGACACGATGTGTGCCGTGTGGAGCTGCAGGGTTAGGGAGTGTTTCCTATGAAGTAGCCAGTCATGATGCCGTGTCTTCAAGACGCACGTGCAGTAAACCGTGAACCTACTTGAGTTCGGCAGTTTTCGCGAGTTGCACGAGCTCCTGGGCCCAGTCGCCTGTGGCGACGAGTGGGGGCGGCTTTTGATGTGAAGTCGGGGTCGTGGTTGTAACATGCGGGGCCACTGTGCTTGGGCCCGCAGAGAGGGACCCCATTAACGAGTTATGTTCATAGTCAGGGGGTCCAGTCGCAGAAAATTGCTGATACATTGATTCAGTGAAATAGGTTCGAGCGGAGCATAAGGTTCCAGGGGTCTCTGCGCTCAAAACACTGCAGCTCGCCCTCGTACGAGCCGGGACTCCGTGCACTGCAAGAGGTGTTTGTTCCTGTTAGGATCCAAAGGGACTCGAAGCGATAACTCGTCCACCGTCACGCGCCGCACAACCTCGTCCACGATGAGCGTCCTAAGACCGTTCATGCCGACAGACATGTTCAAATTCAATAACATGTAAGTTCAAACACAATTTACTACAGAACTCGCCTCAGCCCACACCCAGCAACTTGGACGCCTGGACAGAAACCGTATGTGGCGTCGCGCGCCGCTCTACCGCCAACACTGACGTGCTACTTAGTATGCCATCAGCTTCTACTTGTCCTACCTATCACGATGGCCCGATCTGTGTTGCGTCCAAGAAGCGCCTAACGGACGTATGATGGGCTATGGTACGCGCTTTCATCGCTGGATATCTCGTTGATCTCATAACCCTGTCTTGGTACAGTCCTTGGAAAAGCTGAGGGCTCGTCGACCGAGTGGCATGGCCATATCACCGCGCTCTCCGTCGCACCCGAGTATCGTCGCCTCTCCCTTGCCCGCAACATGGTCAATCGCCTAGAACTCGTCTCTGACGAACACTACAAGGGATTCTTTGTTGATCTTTACGTCCGCTGTAACAACACGCTCGCCATAAACATGTACGAAGGACTTGGGTATAGCGTGTATCGTAGAGTGAGAGAATATTACGGCTCGTTCGGTGGTGGTAAAGGTGGTAAAGACGAGGAGGACGCATTTGGTGAGTCTACGTCCGTCACTTGGATCTGCGACAGCAACTCAATTCCCTTAGACATGCGTAAACCCCTTTCGGGTGACCCTCTACGACACTCGGTACGAAGCAATGGCCGTGAAGTCCTCGTTTCTGCAAGCAGCGTATCGTAACCTTTCATTCAACGTGTACACGGTCCGCATTCCGGGGTCGATTGTCTACCCCGGCGACCAGATTGTATATTGATACCTAGATACTTAATGGAGGTGGGTCATCCGGACCAAGGGCAGCCAATTCTTCGTCGTAGAACTTCGTCAGTGCGGCTTCGTCGGAACAAAACTCGTACAGCTTGGCCCGGATTTCATCAGCAGCGGCCACGGGCCTATCTCTACCCTTCATCGCTGTTCCCATGCGCCCAGCACCCATGAGCCGGTTCGTCAAGAAGAGGAAACCTTGGGAGCCCTCTAACACCTGTACGAACGCCGCTCCTGATCGGTGAACAAACTGGGAGTATTTGAACGGAGCCCGTCGATAGGAGTATACCACGTCCACGTCCTTTGGGTACATGTTCATGGCTTCGACGTCGATGATGAACCCGAATCGCCTCAACAGCGTGTATTCAAAATAGTGTGTCGACTGTGTGTATTCTGGGATCCTCTTTTCCAGGTCTGGCACGATCGGAGGGGGAACTGCAAGGCGCAATGGGAAACATGATTGAAATGCATTATGATCGTGGACGTCACTGATTTCGGTGACATATGCCTCCACGAGCTTGAGTCCATATCTCTCGATCGCTCTGCTCCATTGTCGAAGCGTGTCCTCAATGCATCGAGCAGTGGAGCCGATCCATTGGAGCTCGAAATGGAAGACTGTCCCAGGGTTCTGTATGATGTCGTGATGCAGTATAACAGTCTCGGCCATGTCGCTTTTCTGTGAGACAGGAGTCGTGTCAGCACATGACAGGAGAGCTCGCAGGAAATGAGGCTTACTTTGGCAGGATCAACATCAATAATCATGCTCTGCGTCAGGATCATACGTTTCCTCGTTCGCTTTGGGCTGACGCCACTTGGCTTGCCCTGGCTTGAGGGGTAGTACCCTCGCCCGACCAGCGCGTCCTCGTACGACTGGGCGTGGCGACTCGCTTTGAACCATCCTCTGGAAGGTGTACTCACTGTCGCATACTCGTCACTGAGCTGATAAAAGTAGTGGCTGAAACCCATCAGCTGTCAAACTCGAACAGCAAAGGGGACGCCACTCACCCGTCTAAAAACCCGTGGCGACCCGTGCAGTGGGTAAAGAGGCCTTGATCAAGCAACTTTGCCCCCCACTCCGTCCCCTGTTCCCTCGAGGAGACGTCCCTGAATTCTCGAACGAGCCAGGAGACGAAATCAAATCCTGTGAATGAGTCTGGATATTTCTTGCGATGCCAATGATGGAGTTTGATCGGTACGCCGTCGTCGTCGCGTATTGCCTTGGCGATGGCAGAGAGAGTCATGTCTGCGATTTCCCGCTCGCTCTTCATCTTCTTCTTGAGCGGACCGGCGGAGTGTATTTCGTCAAGTTGTAACATTAGACAATCGTCTAGGACGGAATGGGCCGGACCTAGTGTGGTGGGCAGGAACCTGACAGGAGGTAGCTGTTGGCCACGTTCGTCCGGCGGCTGCCAGCGCGCCTTGGTAAATATCTCTGCAAGCTTGTCCATACCTGTCAAGCGTGTTTCTTCTTCGTTCATCTTCTCCCCACTGGGCCCACTTGTTATCTCGGGTGCGTCGGCGGACGGAATAACGACGAATCTAGTTCGCCAATAGCGCAAGGACTCGTTGAACTGGTGCTCATAGCCCGCGACCAGCATATCCAATCTGTGCAAAGATGAGTTGGATACATGTTTTTCGGCTGTCATACCATGCTCACCTGTTCCACCCATAGTTCTCTAGTCCGTGCGACACAAACTTGGTCTTGAGTTCCGTGTATCCGATTCCCAACTTGGGCCAGATCAAGCACTCGTAGTCAAACGGCTGCGTTGGAGGCATCCTCCGCACATACCGACGGACCTGGATCGTTTCCCCGGTGTAGGATATCATGTGTATCTCGTTGCTCATGCTCAAATACACGGGATACTTGGTAGAGTTCAACACCTCGGCCGCGCCGCCCAGCTTGGGCGTGGTGTCTTCCTCGCCTAGGAACAACTTGGTGCGCTGCAACGTCGATTTTTCATCGGATGAGTCTCGGGAACGAAGCACGAATTGGAAGCCTTGGGTAAGTCGGACGGCAACCATGCCTCGCATTACGACCAACGCCCAAGCACGGCGAACCTCGTCGACCGTTCCCTGCACGTTCGGCGACTTGACCAAGAATGAACGCATTTCGCTGGGATCCACGACGAAGTCGTATGAGAAAACGTCGTACGAGGACTCTAATTCTGCATTACTCGGGAAGTGCTCCACGGTGAGCGGAAGGCAAGAAGGTGTGACCATCGCTTTCCACTTGACCTCGTGTTTGTATATCGGGGCGGGGAAAATGTGCTCCCAACGGCGAGCGAGCGAAGATTGCGTGTACGACACTGCAAATTGGGGACGTGAAGGATTCGTTCGGAAACTCGATTGTGGTGATGTGGATGACAGTGGTATGTTCAGCGACGTTAGAGTGGTGCTACGACGTTTTCCAAATGTCGGTTCGTCACGGGGTGGTGTACTCATGGGTGAGTATCGTGACATCGAGCCACGATGAGGGATTGTTATCGATGGTTCCTCTTCGTATGTGCGACTCAATGTCGTCCTACCCGAGGCAGTCTGAATGATAGCCATGGGCTGTGGGGAGCGTGAGATGGATGCTGATGGTGTTGCCGGTCGGTTCGGCGTAATGGGTACGCGAATGGATTGGGTGGGTGTTGTAGGGGTGATATTGTGTGTCGATGTACTCGGCGATGGCTGTGGCTCGGTTACCAGATTACTACGGAAGGGATTGTACAACCAAGAAGGAGCGAGCTTCGCCAGCCGCGACGTCGTGGAGGGTGGAGTGACATTGTGGGGTGCCGCAACAGCTGAGACCGTCGTAGAGACGGAGCGACCAGACCTCACAGAGGACTGAGACGGAGAAGTACTCACTCCCGTGACTGAAGGTACTGGAGCATCCTCGTTACCCTCCGGGGGGAGCTCCATGATGATTTGACGTGGACTTTCTTCAATGGGCGTAAAGCGCGTAGACGCAACGGAGGTGCGCTGCGGTGCCATGCTACGCCTTTCGGTAATCATTGATGAACGATAAGACAAAGGAACCAGCGTGCTGCTGCTTGTACTTGATGCAAATGAAGCCCGAGTGCTAGCAGTCAGCCGACTTTCCTTCTTGGATGTAAAAAGGTCCAAGTCTGCCTGCTCTGCTTCAGCCTCCGATGGAGGTCTGTCGTCACTGAATGAATCTCGAGGGGTTACTAGCGAGTCTCGAAATTCGGGCAAGAAAGGAACCTCGATAGTCGAAAGAACGTCATGTTCAAGCAGCCCAAGCATCTGTATCTCGTGCATTTTAGCCCTCGCGACGAACCTAATACATCTTAGACGTCAGTTTGGCTTTCAAGCTTGGATCGCGTCGAAACTGACCTATCCTTCCGAAAGGGCAGGTCCAGTTGCTTGTCCCAGAATGTCACGCCAATCCAGAACGGTTCCCACCAAAAGGTCGCTTTCACACGCCGAATTGTATCATTAGGTGCTTCATCGCCGCCCCATAGCGGATCCAAGTCACGGGCGCTGCTTTTCGCGTCTCTGTCATGCTTGGGCTCGCATCCCTGGAAGCTGAAGATGGGACTCTGATGCAACGGTGCTTTCGCAAGCGAGACGAGGTCAAGCCCAAACCCTTGATCCAACATTCTGGTTGTTGTCAAGCGCAAGAGTTGTTTAGATACACGAAAGTACCCAGTTCCAGGCGTGATGAGGATTGTCGAGACGCCAGTTGACGACAGAGAACGGTCGATGTAGTGCGTTTCATTGGGATTCAGACCCAGGTTCAGTGCCTCGAGAATGGGACCATCATGAGCGTACGATAACTGTCCAATCAGACGCGCTTGGTGGGGTTTGGCAGATTCCATGGAAGCCTGGTGATAGTGGTGCGCGAGAAGAATATCCCGCTGGAAGGCCCAGAAGGAGTCCTTGAGTAGAAACAGAGTTGGATTCCAGTCGTTAATGACTTCCAAGTCTGTGATGATCTTGAAGAAATCCTTATACCACCGTCCATCCTCGTCGCGACGCAAGGGTCCGGCGGCGTACTCCAGTTCTGTCGCATCGTAATAGACTCTGGAGATCAAGACGATCGTAACTGTGTGATCTGTGCCCGCTTCTCGCCATTTTGAAAAAAGGGTAGGGAGAAAAGAATGGACAATCTTTTCGTAGAAGCGCTCGCCGTCTCCAGCGAAGTGCCAGAGCTCACGACAAACTTGGATGAATATCGTGACCTTGGCTGACAAGGACCTGTAAATTGTTTTGGTCCTTGGGGTCACATAGCCTGATGAGACCTGATGGCGGAGGGGTCAGGAGAACGATGGTTACGAGCGTACTGTAGAACACACCTGTTGGCCCTTGACATAGATACTCTGAACTTTTGCAGCGATGACGCCGATGAACGAGATATCCTGGTCTACAAAGACACATTGACCAGCTAAGTGTTTACCGAGCCTCCACATTTCATTGCGGCCGAGGTACTGATCGGCAAAAGAGAATTCGACATAGTCAGCTGAATGGCTCTCTTTGTCTACCTGGGGTATGTGAGTGAACAGAACAGGTGTGGTGAACTGTTGATTACCTTGGTCGCTGTGACTTCCGTGTTGTTTTTCATGCCAAAAGCGTCTGCGACGTTTCTGGGTAACGATATCTGAATTGGTCAGAGAGGGAGTGGGACAGTTGAGCGGTATCTACCTGGAGGGTTGGCTTCGGGCAGCCTTCGTCTTTAGGTACGGTAAACAGATAACCGGATGAGTCTCCCGACTGAGTTACGCGCAGCAGGTCCCCCTCTGCTACTCCTGGCCATATGGATTGATTGAGGATGACTTTTGGTGACTCTTTCGGGTCATGGACCCAGGTGTTGAGCACTTTCGAGTCGCCCAGTTTCAGGGGAGCTCCTGGTGTGCTCGGCTGTATTCTGGCGAGGGATTGTGCGGTGTTGGACCGTTTTCGACCATACTGAAGTATGGGCTGAGACTGTGGGTCGGGACGAACCGCGGTCATGGCATTGGCGAACGTATTACCACCGAGGTGAATGATGGTGCTAATGATCGATTGGTCACATGCAGCTACATCTTTTTTCTCTTTCCTCGTTGGACGAGTCCTCCTTCAAATTCGGGCTGTGACGCTGGGCGGTCCTAACCTTCTCTCCACCATCTACTTTCCTTCAAATCACGCTCTTTTTCTAATTTCTGACGTCGGCAACCTGTATCATGTCGCCAAACCAACCCACCTTTGACACGCATCAGGTCGCCATCCTCATCGCGTCCTCACCACACTCGGCGTGCTCTTCTATCGGCACTGCTTCCCCTACGTTACTCATCCCTGAACCATCACTGCACGACCCTCATCGCTCATCTCTCAGTTCCTCTCATGGAACTCCCACCATCAAGTTCGCGCCGCTTCCGCCAACCGATCCCAACAGGAAGCGGTCTTTGGCACCTCTCGGTGTACCTGGGCGCTCGCGCCGCAAGCGCGTCACTCGGCGGGATGGTGGATCGTTATTATGGTCTGCAGACCTTGACGTGCCAGAAGACGCTGAGGATCCGGTGATCACGTTTGCAAAGTTTGTAAAGAAGACGGGCATGACGCTGTGGCGGAGAGCGAGGAAGAGCAGCAGAGTTGTTCCGCAGGAAGACATGGCCTGTTCCGCCAAACCCGTCCTTGACATCAACATCTCTGCGCGTTTGGGTGATGTGGCGATTGGGGACCAGGGTTCGATAGGCGTGGGTTCGGGGGATAAGCGAGGGCAACGAGCATCTTGGTCGTCGCTGGCGTTGGCCGAGCGCGGGACGCTCACTGCTGGCAGCCGGGAAAGGGCACGGATGAGCACCAGTGACTTGGCTCGTCTTTCAGTGATTCCATAGGGCCATGCCATGTACAGCTTCACCGCCAATATGACCTGGTTATTAGCCGACGGTCGATCATGCCCGGCACCGTGTCAAAATAAAAACCTTTGACCAGTGCAGGGTCTTTTTACGTTCTCTCTCATTTTTCCCTCCACCTTCGCGCCTTTGTCGCACACTGTCCTGATACCCATGGCTTGCACTCCAACCCCTACTGCGACCGAATATGCCACGGTCACGTCCTCCACTCCCTCCACCTCGTACTCTCAAAGTGCTGCCACCCCCCAGCCGACCGCCATCGTCGAGCAGACGTGTGTCGCGTCAGGCACAATCAGTGGTTCATCGATGGGGTGTGTGTCCAGTGCAGCAGTCACAGTTACCTCGCTGGGAGGTGAGTGCGTTTGCTATCCCCCCTCTCCTCCGCCTCCATCGGCTTCCTGGCGGTGATGCACCTCGATGCCTCTAGTCTGGCCAGAGTAGACACGCTCTGAGCGTGAGCGCTGACCAAATTTGTTAGGTGGCGGCCAGCCCGCTCAAGTGCCGATTGTCGTGAACGTTCCAGTCATAGTGACACAGCCCACCCAAACCCTATTTGCTCCGTGTACCGACGGGACCCCTACGTCCGCGCAATCTTCTAATACTCCGATTACTACGTCCGTCCTTGTCCAAAGTACTCCACCGCCGTCTACACTAGTTGAGGCGTCTTCGATCACCCTTACCGATGGCTCCGTCGTGCAGACCACCTTCACAGTACTCTCGACCCCACCTCCCACTCCCGTTTACGTTGGTACAACCTCCGTTGCTAGCCCTACCCTGCAAGGCGGTTCATCACAGGGGTCAGGAACGAATGTTGCTCCCATAGTGGGAGGTGTTCTCGGCGGGTTCTTTGGGCTGTTGGCACTTGTTGGGGCCCTGTGGTGGCTATGGTAAGACATTGGTGCTGTCTATTTTCCTCATCTACTGACCGTATCCATAGTCGGAGGCGCCGATCATGGGATGATATCTTCGAGAAGGATATACTCGAGAATGACGACGCTTGGACACCGCCCGCGGCAGCACGGCGTAGAGTCAAATCGAGTGCTGAGCCCAAGCCGTACCAATATGGACTTGTCGGGCACGTTGTTCCGCCCGCAGCCGCCGAGCCGTCGAGGACGTCGCAGTATGGCTCACTTAGTGAACATTCAGGTACACACAGCCGCAGCACATCGCACTCGGCCGTGCCATTGCTACAAACTGCACGCTCTGGCTCGAGACCATCGACAGCTGGCTCCATGGGCGCTCAAATCCAGCCTGGATCGAGGGTACTGAGTCCTGCACCGCGTTCAATGTCGATGGTCTCGCAAGCGAGCAGTACGAGACCACTGCTGGAAAACCTATCCTCCTGGACACCAAATACGGACGAGCTCGCCATCCTTGAACCACTAAATCGTACTGGGAGCCCTGTCCCTGCCGCTGAACGACGTATTTTGCAGATTGTCAACAATGGACCACCTTCACCGACGGATACTGTAATGCCGGGCCCGGGTGGGCAGCGAACATCTTCCGAACCTCCACCGGCTCGGGCTCCCGAGAGCACCTCCATGTCCACAAAGGTGGAATCGCGCTAGAGCGCCGTTACGAAAATGTGGATTCTTTTCCACCTCACGACCGACTCAGCATCATTACAAGGACGCTTTCACATGGACTCTGTTCTACTATGCCTGTCTTGCGTCGTTCCACACACTTTCTTAGTTTACGGACAGTATGTGCAATCGTTTTGTTTTCCTTGGTGGGCAATGGTGGTCGCTTTTACTTGTACATAGGCTGATAACTAATGACATCTACGTGACCTTGCGAACCCGGCAACGAGGACAATGCAAGTGAGTTACGTAATAGACCGAGAACAATAGAACAGCATGGTCAATGGCAACACGCGTCAAGTATATAATCCCGCGTAGACTCTCGAGATGCTCTCCATTCCTCTCCTTCAAGTTATTCGGTGCTGGGTCACCCTTGTCCCTCCTTCAAGCTCACAGTCATCATGCCGTCCATCCGCACCTGTATGTCTTTGGCCTAGCCTTACACTAGCATACTCACATTCCATCCAGACATCTTCTTTGGTCTCAATGCTGTCCGCGTGCTGAGCATCGTGTCCCTCCTGCTTGTCTTTGCGAGCAGCATCCTTGTCATAGTCACCGACGTCGAGGCTGTGAACGCATATCAATCCGTCAAGCAGAGCAATTCCACCAATGAAGCCCTCGTCGACTGCGAATACATTCTGTAGGTACCCGCCTGACACTTTCCTGTCACGTTCTCACATTTGTCGTAGTGACAGCACCGTCCCCAACCAGATTGGGGGTGCCTTCTGGGCCGTTGTAAATCGCCTGCTCATCATCTTCCAAGTTGTCACACTCCTTTTCTCCGAACTTGGCTTGTTTGGCGCCTTCTTTGATCGCTACTTCCCCGTGTTGGGGACCCAGTTTGGTCTCGGTGCTTTGGGCATCTTCCAGGGACTGTATGTCTATCATCATCGTGTCCGCCATGCCGACATGCTCATTTTCATATAGAATCGGTGCTTCTGTCCTATCTCAACACGTTGACGACTTCACCCTCGTTGCTGCCTTCTTCCTCTTTGTCATTGGCTGCCTCAATATGCTTCTTGGTTTAATCTTCCGCGAGACGGCAAAGCCGAGACGTTCCATCAGGGCATGGCGTGCTGGGCCTCAGGACACCCTACCCACGCACTTGCCCCCCGCCGCAAACCTTAACCGTTCCGCTACCTCATCATCAGGGCAGTCCTATTCTTCGACAGTATACGAAGAAAAGGGCCGTGATCTCGAGTTTGGTGCCGCAAGGAGTGCGAGCCGTGCTGGATACGGTTTTGGGCGTCAGGGCGAGAAGGCAGCAGGAATGAAGGGTTTGTCATTTCCATCAGTGTCATCGCACGAGGATAACCGTCTTTTAGGCTTCCTCATCTCCAAGCCCCTCGAATCGCTGCCACGTTATGCCGCACGCCCAACCAGCGCACGCTCTGCGACCTCTCGATCGCAATCACCAGTACGCGTTGCCGAGCCGCACTTTCAATCTAGCGGCACCGCACTATGAAGCTGCACATCCACATCATTGATTGATATCTGGACTGCCACGAAAAACGAATGACTTATTCAGCTCTGTAGACTTGCACACGTACAAGTACACGAAAGGACCCTTCCACGGACATTCATTTCAATCACACCCATAACCAATATGTTGTTTGTAATTCTCAGCTGGCATGATGTAACGTGTAGCTTTAGCTTTAGCCTTCAACATAATAATCATCCATACTACATGACATTGCTTTGATACATGGACCACGTTCACCAAGCCAGCTGAGCCAAAGTCGGCGAATCTGCAAACAAATTATCAAGGACACGAGTTCGGCGCTCATGCCAGCGTCTGCGTGCACGCACGGGAGTTCCTACTTCCGACCAACGTTCCTTGTATTCCTCCCTGTTTGGGAACTGCCCGACTGGCGATGGTGTCCCAGAAATCGAGATCCAGTCGCGACCCGCAGCATGCCTGCAGCAATAACGTAGAAGGAAATGACGACAGCCAGGACAGACTTCGATAGCAGCGTCGAGGACATTGACTACAACTTTGCTTGTCAAGCTGACGCGGAGACTCTCGAGTGCTTCACTTGAGGGTACTTGGGTATAACCCCGAGGTGGGCGTCACTGAGGGACGGCCACGTCTGCCAAAGTCGTACGAGGCCGCCTGGGGTGATACCATATGGCGAACTCCGGCCCCAGCCCGAAATTATCCGAAGATGTTTCAACTGGGACCACGCGGGTGCCAATGCGAGCAGGCCATTGTCTGCCAGGCGCACGTTGCGCTCGATGCTGAGATCCAGAGTACGAAGTTTGCTAAACGCCATACATGGCCGCGATGTCGACATCGAGTAGGACGGTGATTGAGTGGACAGGATCCGACTGGGGATGCCCATGTGCAGCCGGAATTGCTTGATGTCTTGACCCGCTTTGGACGTCAGCAGACTGAAGAAAAAGGAGGCCAGTTCCGATCTGGAAGGACCGTCATCATGACGAACAAGGCTTGGAA
The DNA here is from genome assembly GCA_038091255.1 of Tylopilus intermedius. Taxonomy (NCBI): domain Eukaryota; kingdom Fungi; phylum Basidiomycota; class Agaricomycetes; order Boletales; family Boletaceae; genus Tylopilus; species Tylopilus intermedius. The sequence continues at coordinate 5,563 of JBBPOD010000084.1, read as the reverse complement.
TTGACGATAGCGGGCAGACGAGAGTGGGAGAAAAACCGTGAAGTGGAGTTCAAGGAATTGAAATTAGTTTCAAGTCGTGTAGGTTGGAGGAGAAGAGCCTAGGGGGTCGGGATCTGGGAGTGCAGGGTTCAGTATGAAGTCGGGTTTGGCCAGCGCAGGCACGTGGGACAGATGTATAAAATCCTTCATATCCAAGCAAGGAGTGCGACCAGTAGTCACGGAAGAGAGGTTTTTCCGGTGATATACATGGTTGGGTTCGAATAAGCCGGACTTCTCGTCTGGACTGTCAAAGGAAAGCATGATATTCAGCGAAATGAGTTGAAAGAAGCTTGAAACGCTTTTGCATCCTTAAACAGGTTTCCGAGGTGAGTTAGGGATAGGCAGGTTTAACAAGGGCATGCTTCGTTATATTCACAGCGCAGAAAACGGAGGTTAGGGAAGAGTGGCTCAGGGGTAGGAGAGTTCGAGAGGATTTCGAATGCTTCTTCGTCCAGGAGTGACCAGGACCTCCGAGAAGTTATCTATGTGTCGAATGCGTCGTGTGTGGCTTCGAAGGATATCCCATTCATTCCGCGTGGGCGGTCTGCTGAACGAAGGCTACTCCATAGATTGATGAGTACTAAGATGTGGCTGGTACGTGTGAAATCTGGCATCTTCCACCCGGCGAGATAGCCGAGATGGGGTCAAAGTATTCAAGTTCATCCAGAGAGTATCAAGCGCGGGTCCTTTAAATGTACGACATATTCTGGCGACGGCGACTAGGACGGGATCTAGTTCGAAGGCGCGGCGGGGCAAATAGTGGTAGGACGAATAGCGACCAGAGTCGAGATATTAGCAAGGTCGATAGACGTGAGCTGAGAAGGCTGATACTACTGAGGGGAATGTGGCTGAGAGGACCCGGATTGTACTTGATAGCAAGCGTAATCTATAAAGTAATCCAAGAATCTAGACAACCAGTGACGACAATATTAATGATGAGCAATATTCATCGAAGTACTCATACATACCCTGAGGGTAAAATCACAATGGATAACTTGAAACGAGTGTTATTCCGAGTCGTCGGACACATCCATGTCGACTACCGATCTATCATCTGTCTCGGATGTACTAGATGGGGTAGATGCTCCGCTTAGCATCGAGCCTTTCTGCACGATAAATGCAGGTGAACCGGGTATTGGTGCAAGAGGAAGCGGTGGGGGCGTAGTTGATGGTGGAGGGGGAACAAGTTCGTTATTCACGGTCGAGGTGCCAAAGGTACCAGGTAATCTCCACGGCGGCACTGATGGGGTGTTAGTCGTGCCCAACCCACCAGAGAGTATGTTTTCCCAGAGTGCCCTTCTTTCTGATGTGAATGTAGCACTCACCCGGGAGGGCGACGAATCAACCCTCCCCAGTGGGTTTCCATCGTAAATAGAGAGGACTGTCGGGGAGAAATAGGTATCTGGGTACGTGGCCCACCGAGTAGGAAGTTCCACAACGATAGATGAGCTCGCTGCCGATAGGGGGGTGGAAGACCATCCCGGACTACAGAGCGTTAGGTCAATTTCCTCGTCATCGTCGGCACCCTCGAAGATCGTGAATGCTTCCCCGTCTGAAGCGGTGCCCTGCCCCTCATCGGAATCGTCCAGAATGCGGGAGCAGGTCAATTCGCGCGGGTCTCGATAGCTAACCCATCCGGGGGGATAGCCCCAGTATGCCATGTTCCGGAGCCACTCGGCCGTGTCTCCCCGATCCCCTTCTTGTAGTCCGAGTGCGTCTCTTAGGGGACCACGGATCACGCCCGGCTCAAACGATCTCGTCCACTCAAGCCGCTGTTGCTTCCATCCCTCTGCAATGTAGAAGCGGGCGGTTTCCTGTCCAGTGGACTCGGGATGGAGAAAGTTGAAGAGCTGGCGCGATAATGAGACCAACTGTCGATTGATGGGTTCTGGGCACGACGCCACGGCGTGGTCGGGAGAACCACAATTAAAGCACAGTCGGAGGTCTTTCCCGGGAGACGCCGGTGATTCATCCTTTCCATCTCCAAGCGCAGCGCCGGGGAATCGGTCGTAGAGGCAGGAATGCTCGTATGGGAGCCGAGCAGAAGGATATATAAAGGGTGTAGCGTCGACGATGAAACAGTCGTTCGGAACATCGTTCATTCCGTCGATTGCTGTGACTCTAGCTTCGTGTCCCGTTGTTTCAACGCTTCCAAGACTGTGGATGCATCCCAGCGACCCTTGGCGATCTCCTTCCCGTCGAGATGCAGTGCGGGTATCCAGTAGATGTATTTCCTCTTCCACTTTTCCTGTCCCTTGTCCTGGATGTTGACGACTTCTAGGTCGAACTTTCGCTGGAAGCTGTCGGTGAGCGTTGGTTGCTGAACCGACACGAGTGGTGTGCGCACCTGTGTCTTCACTTTGGCCAGTTCGAGCTTGGCAATCTGGAGATTTGCGGTCGTTACTAGACATGTACGAGTGCTGCACGACGTCCTACCTCACAGAGAGAGCACTGAGGGCCTGAGAAGAGAGTCAGACGGGCAATTCTGGTGGCCGCTGCCATTTGACTCCACCGTCAGTGGCTGTGAAGTAACTAAAATAGCTGTCAACCGGTTACCCGGTTCTCGTCAAGCAAGCTTGTCGAATGCTCTGCTGCTCGTCCGCGCCAGTCCTCGCTCAATGAACCGCTGGAATTAATGTCCAGTCAACGACCAGCCTGGCTGAAGAAAAGTACGACATATCATCTACACCAGTTCCTCTGTTCTAACGCGTCTCAGCACGGCCATGTCCGTTTTTCTCTCAAGGACGATGCCTCTTTGCAGACTCTTGCAATTTTCTTCACGACGTCAAAGTCAGGAGTGCTGTCCATCAGCCTCTCCCTTGTACAAGACCGGTCAAACAACCATCTCACTCTCCACAGCCCGTCCTCCATCCCCCGTCTGTCATCGTCAACTCCGCCAGCCCCCGTTCGGTCAACCTAGCAAGTCCGCAGAGCTCTGGCAGCTCAACCCAAGACTCATCGCGCTACTCGGGACTCTTGTCTGTGCTCTCCGATGTCATTGGTCCTCCCACCACCGCCGAAGATGCCATCCCAGCCTCCGAAGCAATGCCCACCACCCCACGCGGTCCAGCTGAGACGGAGACAGGGCAACATGCGTCTGCTCGTGCGGAACCCTTCTCTCTTCTCGAACCTGATTCCGAAGCTACTTTGGTCGATCCATGCGGTGGACAGAAGGAATCATGCCTTCCTGAAGCAGGTTTCGCAGCGTCCTTTCCTGTTTCTAGCGAGGAAGCACCGGGCGACGTGGACACTGCACCCTATTATGGGGATGGCACGAACACATATGTAATTGGGTCAGAAGAAGATGATATGGATGATTGCGGGGAGAAAGATCCTACGACAGTACTGTCAAACAGGAATTCCACCCTTTCCTCGTTCACAGGCGCGTCGCTTTTGGCCTCTCCTCGGCAGAACGTCTTTGGCGAGCAGTCTGCAACGAGCCCCACTCGGAGCGGTGCAGCGAACCTGTTGTCTCCCGTTCAACTGTCGGCCAAGCTCCGGCCGTTTTCCGTTCCCTCCTTATGTTCTGTAGTAAACAGGGGGGGCTCCGTAGATTCAGGATATGCCGATGGAGACAACTGGGCTAGCCCTGTTCCATTCCCGCGTTCTCCGCCAAGACGTCTCCAATCTCCGGTGACGTTCCCTTCTCATATACGGCGAGCATCTGTCCCTTCTCCCGCATGCAAAGATAGGAAGGCCTCCTACGACGTTGGTGCTCTCCGGTCGTCCTCTTGCAACCCCATCGAGGTTATCAAAGAAGTAGAGTTTGATGGGCGTTTGGAAGACAACGAAGCAACTGCACTTGCCATCCTTGGTGCATATGGCGTATCGCTCGCCGAAGGACTGGGTGAGGGTGGGGTTTGTGGCCCGTTGCAAGTGAATATTGCAGAGGAAAAGGCAAATGAAGATGGCAGGCCATCATGGGTTCCCGGGCCGCGGCCGTGCTCCCCCGAGCATCTTCATCCAACAACGGATCACGATCTAGATCCATGTAATCAACCTTCCTTCATTTCCGATGACACTGTATCCTTCAAGACCGCACTTTCCACGCAACCTTCTTATGAAGACCTGAGCGATATTTCTAGAGTATCGCCTATCAAGCAGGATTCCTTGCTTTCATACCTTTCGGGCTGTTCAACTCCCGATACGTCGGTGCTCTCGCATTATGGCGATACAAACGAATCCTCGGAACAGTCTATCGCTGGCGCACACGCGTGCGACCCTTCTTACAGTGGGGCTCGGGTCGACGACCCCATGGCAAAATCTTCAGAGGAGCGTCCACTCCTAGAAGAGGCTGTCATCGACTCAAATTTGCCGCTTACCCCTGATGACGCCGGTGGTCTTCGGGGACTTGTTCCGGAGAAGGTTATTTCCCCGCGGGGATCCCTGTCTGACGTTCTCCACTCTGATAGACGCGGTCCAATATCGAGTTCATCAGCGGATTCCTCCCACGGTCTATCTTTGGTCAAGGATGTTCTTGGTCATCTTCCTTTCGCTCCTTCAGAGGGGGACACCCGAGGGCATTTTCGTCGTCATGAGGATGGTCCTAGCGGTCAGTCTTCGGTCAAGGATACACACGGATCCGTCGCAGTTAAGGCAAGCCAACGTCTGGTTGTGGGAAACAATCCGGACTCGGATGAAGTCTCTGAAGTCGTCGACTCGCAGGACGACAGTTTCACTCAGTGCTCGTCGTCTCCTCTCCCCCCTTTCCTCCCAGCTGAAATTGTCAGCAATTCTACCCTCCATGGTGAACATGCGTCTCTCCTGTCCAAAGCAACTGTCACGAACATCGTCGAGGACGTGTCGAACGCTTATGCAGGTTTTCTGGATGCAGATATGGAATGGACGCACTCGGCATCTGACCTGACCGAGAAAGCGAGGCCAAGCCAACTGCCATTGGTTGAGCAGCCCGATTCCTATGCTGATTTCACTTCACGAAGGCGTAGGGCTGCATCTGATCTCACGGTGAAAGGGAAGTCGCCTCCTACGAGTCCTCTTGCGAACCCTCCTCATGCATTGAGGTCGCCACCACCGTCTTTGGAACAACCGGGTCCATCCGATTCTGTGCAGTCGCTTTATGATCAGTATTTTGATGATGATTCTTCCAACCATCCCTTGGAGTTCTCAAGTCCGGCGCACAAGGGCACGGAGCCTCCAGATGCATCTAGTTTAGTGGAAGCAGAGGATCACTTGCAGTCTCTGGATCTCACACCCCAGATTGCCCCAAGTCCTAGTTCTGATGCAGATTCTCCAAGGTCAGAAACCGTCTTCCGTCCTCTTTTGACTGGGAGAAGATCGTTTTTGCGTTCTTCCCTTGCTGAACTCGTTCCGAAATCGAATCCCAAACGGTCTTCTTCCCACACGGACCCATCTACTCGATTGCAGGCTAGGGAAATTGGGAGTACTATGGTCCCATTAGGGTTTCGGCGCTATAAGCCCCAGGTATGCGACAGGCACATTGAAGGGCATTGAACTCACCCACTACTCAAGCCTGCGGCAATACAATCATCACAGCCATTATGTG
>JBBPOD010000083.1:0-34814 GCA_038091255.1 Tylopilus intermedius | reverse complement strand
GATCCGTAAGATAAACTTGATGCGACAAGAGCGTCGACTGCGTGGAAGCAAGAGAAACGATCGGTGTCTGGCAGCATCAAGAAATGGAAGTTAGCGCAAAGAAAGACATGCGAAGTAGCGTTACCGTGTGCGTATCAAGAAGGAGAACCTTCATAGCTGACGGGGTAGCCACCAACTTTGTGATGTACGTCTCTACTGCTTTGACTACGTCCATAGTTGGTCTGTTGGACAAAGTCGAAAAGCCAGAGCACTAATCTTGAACCGGGAAGAGTAGTGGGATGTTCACGGCAAATGACCACGGAGTAGCGTTACACTTAGTGACTCTCCGCGGCCAAGTGGTTTCAGTGGCAGTACACGTACCCCAAAATGGCATATGGTCCCTTTCTCTCCGCCACCCAGTAGCAATGCCTCGGATTAAACAAAATTTTAGCCTCCACCAACTCATTTGTATACCAGGAAAGTCCACAGGTACCGTATGTATTAATTCACCACATTGACAATCAATCTGATCCCACTTGCAGCTGATTAATCCTGTGACTCGAACACTGCACAGAAAGATGAGTTTTCCAAGCCGAATGTAATGCATCCGAGTCGAACTTGTTCCCGGGGAAGGTTCACACTGATATCCCTCCCCCTGCGAGCTTCGGAACAGTGGTTGAACGTCGAATCCAAATCCGGTGACCCTTAGCAGCCACGTTCCCCCAGGCTTGGTCACGAGTCCCCCGCATTGTCAAGGAGACTTCAGCGACCTTCCACGGCCCTATCGTCAATGGCCCCACCCTCGACAGAAATTCAAATCAAGGGCAGTGACTCCCTGCGACTGTCGGAGGTTCTCCATTCGATCAGCACTGCACAATGTTGACAGCAACACGACTGCGTATCACCAGCGCTCGTTCATCTTTTACTCCACATGAAACTGTAAACCTTGTTAGTGATTGCATGACGAATTCTTTGTCTTCACTCCGAGATGAAGTGCTCATAACGCATCACTCAATTCGTGCCCATCTGGAGCTCTCCATTCTATTCTGGCACATTATTTCACCACGAGGTCGCCTTGAGTCGAATCATTGATTCCAATTTGACATCACATGTGCGAATGCTATGAGATGAAATACACAAACTGTGAACGTTTGAACGTTTAGCAGGGTTCCCCATTTAGCTAACTGCTGTATGGAGCTCGAGTCGGGCTATGCTCGGTCCCAGCTCGCGCGACTCATCAGAATGTGATTTCTTTCTCTTTGATATGAGGACAAATCAATCCCACTAGCCTTACAAAATCGTAACGGTGACAGGGTCAACCAAGGGTCAACCATTCAAGAAGCGGCACACCAACATCCATCGCGATCATCCGTTCGAGGACTGTGTCATTTCGTAACTCTCGGAATTCACTTTCGGCGGTGGGCTTCCTTCCCCCAGTTGTATGGCAGGATAACCATGTCCGGCCCTTACTGGATGACGAGGCTATGTAACCAATCCCCCCCTAAAGATCATGAATGGCGACACGGTCATCGGGCCCCTACCAGCATGCATTCCTCACTTGCACCCTCTTCTTTCTTTCACAGCGAACTGAGCCGCGCTCTCTCTGAGCAGTCTTTTGGCCTGACCCGGTACGAGGTCGCAGGAGAATGCTCGGAGCACGAGGCAACTGCTGCCGTGACATTACTGGAGGGGACTAAGATAACAGTATCCTTGACCATCCGCGGTTATCGGGTAAATCAATATTATTTCAGTGACGGTCCTGCTTACTGACCCAAGCTCGCCTTCCAAAGGTTGACGGCGGACAGACGTATGAGTCGATCGAAGAACTCTTGCAGTCTTTTAGTCCGATGTATGTGCGAAAGAGGGAAGATATGATCTTCAGCAAGCTGCAAGGTTTGCAATGATTAAACCGTGTCTCACATCGGTGATGTAAGTTTTTGACATTACCTCGATGGTCACGACGGCTGATACCGATGGGGTCTGCGCAGTTCCCGATAACTGTATAATCTGCTGTACCCTTAATGAATTTTATTGTGCAATTCCATGCAAGATGCCCATGGACAGTTATCACCAGGAGATATCGAGCTTGAATGCATTGTCGATCGTGCTATTACATGACATCTATCAGTGACTTGAAGCTGAACTCTAAGCAAACATATCGTCAGGGAATCTTCCCGTTGACTGCCTGATCTCCATCGCGGTCTCGTACATCACCCTTGTGAACAATTTTCCAGATCTAACTTTCGCAATGGCTTGACCCACCCAGTCTCGCTCGTGTTCGTCCCGTATACAGTTAGCCCACCACCGATCCATGCTGAGCCGTAGCGACGCGGAATTGAGCATACCATTCTCACTTTGCTCATGTAAGACATGCAAGAGAAACCCAGCGTTCAAATGCTCCATTCCTAATTCAGACAAGCACTTGAGGATACGAGTGATGCGTAGATTGTTATGTGGTTTCCCTATCCATACGGAGTATACCCTGGTTAAGCTAAAAGATACATCTACTGGCGACTCACTGAGAAGATTTCGATAGCGTGACATGAAATCCCGAGGAGGGAGCGAACGCCCGAGCAACCCCGTGTCCGAGAGCAGACACATGCCATAGAAGTCGAGCATCATCTTGTATGACTTGACTAAGCGGCAGATGACCTCCTCGTTGTTTCTCATCATCCCGATCTCATGGGGTAAAAGCGGACAGGCATCCAAGTTCATGCCTTCCTCTTGGATCGGAAATCTGGAGCAGGCGGCACCTCAGGAAGTCTAATTACTCATGAGGGGATTACTACCCACAGCCATTGGATGTATGCGTGATTCCACTCGAGTTCGTCATAGTCTGCGTGCCATCTAGACCCTCGTATGAATGAAACCCAAGTTTGACTAACGAGCATCCCGCCACTCACCTCAAATGTATCTCTTCTACCAACAAGTTATCGGGCCGGCATTGCTGCTGGTTAAGGTAGAAGAGACAATTTGGGGAAGGATGCTCTACTGGGTCTGTGTTCGGGCGTCCTGGGTAATTTGCAAGGAAGGCAGCAATGTCTTGGGGGCGTGTTCTGTAGGCATCGGTTGACATGTTGTTGACGGGGTCGCGAAGAACGGAGCGGGGACAACGGAAGATGACTTGCGCGGTATTCGACGATATCTAAGACGAAGTCGAGATGCGCCCCTTTCCCAGGCGGGATGGCTTCGTGGGGCAAGTACCGGCGGGGTCAATTTTCAAGATCGACTTGGAGAGCGAGATAATTTGCCACTTGCCTCGACGTCGGTGAACAACCGGTGTCAGATTTGAATTTGAGGCCTTGAGGCTGGACGGAATCGAAAAGGGCTCGATCGAGTTGCGTCTTGTAGCGAATCGAAACGCGCATTTCAACAGCCAACGAGCACACGCCAATTTGATGTGTCAGTGGCACTGAGCCAGCGCGTCATCGCTTGTCAGCCGGAATTCATGTCACGTTGGTTTGCACGTCATAAAATCCGCGCCCTGTCAGCAGGTTACAACCCGATCAAACAGCTACGTTCGACCACCAAGTTCGACCTCGCGATGAGTCCCCAGAGCCGAGGGATTCCAGGTCCGACCAAACACCCATCCGACACATCTGTCGACGTCGCGATTATCGATCTGTGTCATCTTCTTATCCAGGCGAAAATCTCTTCGTCTTCATCGCTGGCATCGCGTCAGACCGTCTTCTCCACGTAAGATGCCTCCGTCCATCCAATAGATTCCGATCGATATCGTATTCAAGATTACCCAGTCGTAGAACCTTACTTATTCAAGACAAATATTAAAGGCACCTCTTCCCAAAGGGCATAAGCATACCGTAGACAACGGACGATTTGACGTAGCTCCAAATTGATAACAAGTTCATTACCATGAACGTTCGCTCATTTAGCAGCATGCGAGCGGACTTTTCACAAGAGCTTTTCCATTCGCGATGGTCATCCTATCCCGCACATGGCTATGGGTAGGATCATCTACCGCTCAAGCGGGGAAGGTCTGCCCTACCTGAGTGTCGCCGATACCATCGGCCGCAGCCCTGAGGCAGTTACATATGTATATTGATCTGTAACTAGACAGCCGGGGACACTCAGTTACCGACACGCATGCGCCGGTATCACTCTGGTTTCGCCGCGTGTGGCCGCGATAAATACATTTCTCTATGGATTTACAATTCTCTGCGTTTTATATACCACTGACCGTACAACACGGTAGATCACCTTACCGACGCCACTGCAGCCTTCGTCATGATGGTCCTATTTCACACTTTCACAGGTCCCAGGTTGGCCGGGATATAAAGCATGCAGGGCTTGACAGACCTCGCACTTGAATTGGGGAGATTTGATTTACTCCGACTGTTTTACACTGCTATGCCCGAAAGTTGCGGGCCATCAAAGATAGTTGACGGGGACCACGGTTGATCAGCCAAAAGGGTGACAAAGTAGCCGTTTACCTCCGCTGGATCCGTAAGGACGGGCATCGGAGGGAATCAGCTACTGGAAAACATGATAGTTGGCTGTGATGTTGGAGACCAGTACACACGCAGGCCATCGGCTTGAATCATCAAGCCGCGTGTAACCGAGTAAGGAACGGTGTAAGGGGTGGAAAAATCTGGATGCAATTAGTGGGTGAGTGCTTCGGGACATTATTTGGGAATTGGGACCCATGGTGGCGTCACGTACCGATGTTATTCTCGGTGCGTATGTGGTTCTCAGGACGTATCGAGGCAATCAAGCCTTTAGATAGTGTTTAGAGTGATTGCGTGTGAAAGGGAAGCACATGGAGAGCTATCCGGGCTGGGAACCAAGGCGGGAACGACCATTGGCGAGCACGATTATCTTTCCAACTCGGATATGGCACGCGGGAAGACAATTATTGACCAGTCAATAATTTACATCAGTGGAGTATTGACTCGCCTGCGATCACCACGGTTGCAGGGAGATGTATCAATATACATGTATGTTAGCGCATCACATCTGGCCCCGGGCTGCACGTATCTGATCCGGGGAACGAGAGGTGCATTGGTGCGGGCGCGTCCGAAGAAGTGTGGGGTATCGAGGTGCACTGCTCAAGACTGAAACCGGACGAGGCAAGCGCGCCGGCAAATCGAGACGTCACGGTGGATGTACCTGTTCGCTTACGGTGATAGGCTTGTGGGGGTGCGTGGAGGATCGCGGGTTACAAGTCAGACTTTTGGTTGGCGGTCAGGCCCCATGGTGGGTCAAGCCGCTGAGTTGCTTGTCAGAGTCGCGTGCACAAGCGACATGTGGTTCAAGGGGCAGCGTGAGGACTGACAAATGAGCGACGGTGAGCCGAAGGTAGCGCGTGAGCTCAGCAGCCGAAACGGACGCGATGATATAAATAATGGGATACTTGAAGGAGCGGGCAGGGATGCACGTGCGGAGGAACCCGACTAGCGGGGAATTCCGGTGGCGCAGGTTTCACGGGCGGGGTGAGACAGGTTCTAGACAGGAAATGGGCGGGCCGCGAGTGGCGAGTGCAGGGCTAGGCCGGCATCTGTGTGTGATACGTAACGCTGCCATCACGGTAACAACATGCACTTGCCATATGCGGACGATATGCGCCGCCCGAGGGTCCGCGGTTGGCTTGCCGATGGAATTGACTGATCACATAATCACAGGTAATGGCGGAATTTGTAAAGAAAGAAAAAAAGGCGTATTTTCGGGCAATCCGGGAGAGAATTCTGAAAGGTCCACTTCCCAGTTTGGAATTCCTGTTGGACCGGGTGCGATGCGAATCAGCAAATCAAATATTAAGACGGCCTTTTCCTTCCCTTGCCCCCGTCCAATCCCTGCCCCTCCCCACCTCCTCGCCACCACCCTCGTCGTCCACACCCGTCCTTCATCCCCGTCGACGACAGTCTGGCTCTTGTCGTAAGTCTCCATCCATGTATCGCTTTCATTTATCTGTCTCACCTTTTCTTTTGTTCCCCGCCCTTTTATACCCACCAGCTTCCTCCCGCTCCTCATCCCCAATGGACATGAACTACGAAGAGTCCTGGTGCCCAACTTGCGATAGGCAGATCATGCCAAAGCGCTTCACCGTCGCCGTCCCACCTCTCCCTCAGGACCAGCCCGCCCCTCCCCCAGTCGCCCCCGCCTCAGATTCTATCTCTCGTAAGCCATCTCTATTCTTAGTCTCTTCCCCAATTCACCGCCTCCTCTAGCGTCGAAAACGCAACAAGGTGACAATGCATCGCGAACCTCCCGAACGAGGACGGGCACCGTGCGCGCAAAGGGTGCTGTGCAAGGGACTGGCCGCGCCAAATCAAATGGCGCGCCAAAACGCTCAGATTCTACGATCACCTCCAACAAGCCTTCACCACTGTCCCAGCCTCAGCCCCAGCCTAAACCCACCGCACCACCAAAACTCCGTACCGTCATCGATCAGGGTCCCATTCCCCTTTATTGCTCCGACGAGTGCAGGATGGCCGATTTAAGCAGATTCAATGGTGCGCTTCCCATCAATTACAACCCAGCGCAGGCTTCGCCTCCTCTTCCACCGGTGCCTCACAATTCATTCGAACGATGTGATTCCGAGGACGAGTCCAGCAGTGGCTCATCGCTCGACTCATGCCTTTCGTCTTCATCCGAAATCATTCCCGTCTCACCTAGCATCGCCACACTTTCTGCGATGTACGATTTCCCTCCATTGCCTCCCCCGCCACCAATTATCCCCGTTCAGACCACTGCCCCAACTGATCCCGAGTTCCGCAATGACTATCAGGGCGGCGTCATGATGGCAGCGAAGCGGATACAGGCTGCTCTGTGCTCAGACCCCGCCACTAAACGTCCTACCATTCGGAATGAACTGCCTCCGCCTCAGAAGCCGATTCCCGGCTGGACGGATGGTAGTGATGCTTGGCGCGAGTCTGTTTACTCCTTTTCCCCCCACTCGGATCCTGTGGCAACCGTTGGTATGGCAAGTAAAACGTCTTTCGCTGCTACCTCGAGCAGAGGAGTCCAGTGGACATCGAGTGACCTTTCGACTTCAAGTTCGTCTTTTCCTGCACAGCCTCGATCAACGCAACCTCCCTCCCGCTCGAGTCAGTCCTATACTGACGAATTGTACGCCAAATACTCTCTTCCTTTCACTCGGCGTTGCGAATCGCGATCCTCTCTTTTCGCTCAATCCACTCCTCCGGTGTCACCCGCACCCAGCTCTCGGCGTCGCCGGGAGACCCCCTTAGTGAAGCCCGGTGCTGAAGGTCGCTTGCTTGTCCCGAATATCACCATGCGTGCGCACAGCGCATCTAGCCAGAGTCTCTCGTCCACGAGCATGTGCAGTCCACTCAGTCGCTATCCTAGCGCAATCAGCGAGGATAGTATGTTGAACGAACAACACAGTACATCTGCATCCACATCGTCGCGACCACAGGCTCAGGGTGTGTTTTACAATGCTATACCTTTCCATTGTTACTCATCGCGTTTCAGTCCGCTCGTGGTCATACGATAACATCAAGACATATCCCGTCATGATGCCTCCTCCGAAGAAGGAGAAACGCATTGAAACGCGCATCGTCGACGGGTACATCAAGGAAGTCGAAGTTGAAGTTGAAGTCGTCCAGCCTTTGAAGCGCCTCTTTCTTTTTCATGGAAAGGAAACCAGCTGCGAACGCAAGTGGTAGATGATACCCGAAACGTTTCCGCATTTGGAGCACCACGAGCTTATACCCAGGTTGCATTTGCGGAGCGACGACGACGGTTATACCGCCAACCCACGACGCATACCCTTGACTTATCAGTTCTCTCCCTCACTCGCATTTCTTCCTCGGCATCACGCACAAAGCACGCAATCATGAATATCATTCACACTTAATGACCTCGTCGTCTCCCACTTAATCGCGCTGCATCTCCACCTTTACCTTTGGGCTATATCATGATGCCTTTCAAACAAAGTTTCATCCCTTTGTGCCATACACCTGTACTCGATAATATCCTCTTTGTCTCGGTTCTGTACATTTGTACTATTAGTTGCGCATTTACGTTACTGGCTAGCATATGGAGTTTGGACTAATGATTCGGGGTCATTCGCATCGAGTCTTGTTCGGGATGGTTGGATACATACTCGATTTGAGGGCTAATGATTGTGCTATTGTCTTTAGTATTTTCTTTCTTTATGATTCCATATTCTTGGCGCTTTGACAATTCGCTATCGTATTGCATCGGCTTACTGTTGGTATTACTGTACAACGCATGTTTCGTCCAAAGGACGAGTTCTCGGCCCTCCAATGTATCTGTGGGAGATTCTGTCGTGCTGATCGCTTATAGTCGGTGATACGCCCTAATACACAGGCTACTTGCTCTTCGGTGAATTGAACTTGTCAAGCGCAGCCGCGCGCTGCGGGTGCCCGTGGGGTACATATTAATCTGCTCCGCCCATTCTGAGATCCGTCCAGCACTGCCATGGGCGTACTTGGGCCAGTTTCGCCACACTCCCCCACACAGCCCAAATTACCCCATGCCCCACACATCAGGCGTGCTGCGTGTCGGCGGAGGCCGCCATCTTTGTCCTGTCAGGTTATTCGGACGTGCCCACAGCATGTCCAATGGCCGATCGGGACTCAGCAGTTACATGTATCCCCAATTCAGCGCAGCTTGGCAAGCCATGTGCCTGGAAGAAACGTGCCGCCACTTGATAGGGAGTGGAGGGATGCATCGCACCTCCGAGTCAGGTCACATCGTCAGTGGCTCTCGGAATATACGGATTCCCTTGTTGCAGCCCTGGATTCATATCCACTCCTGTCAAAAGGATGAACGATGGGAGTGTGCCTCATGGCCCCGATCGTCTCATTAGTAAGAATGTAGACCGATGAACGTTCAGTTCCGTCGACTGTCAGGTCCTTCCGAGATCGAACTAATTAGTAACACCACGATTCCGTCGTGGAAAACGACGGTGTCGGACTCATGTGGCGTGCTCAACGTCGGGAAGCCAAGATATAAATTTGTCCTGGCTGTGGGACCCACCGATCGGCCTACCGGGGCACACACTACACAGGCGCACGCAAGCGCAAGCCTCACATCATGCGGAGAGCCACATGCTTCATTCATTTTTGCCAATGGACACCGTCCCCATGTCGATAAGGCATATATTGCATTCCGTGTCCACCCGCAATATAGCGCGACGACGGCGAGGCGGACGGACGGGGCAGGTTCTGACGGGTTACATGAAGGCTGTATGGCCGCGGGCCGAAAGACTAAAAGAAAATCACAAGTCTGTCAAGGGGAGATAACTATTGGCGGCCGTTGACGTGACATCGGCACGTTCTTCCGACGTTATGCTCCAAGGTTCCCCGCGTCGGGTGGGTCTTGCCTGTCCGGGGAATTAGGCGCTGAGCGAGCCAGCCAGTAGGAAATTTTCTCTGTCGGGTGAGCACGGCTGCCAGGATTGGCCAACTCTAAGGAAAGTCCCTCCCTGTCAAGTCAAGATGTGTGGACACACTCCAATCAACTAGTAAGCAGCCCTTGCGTCAAGTGCGAGGCTTCTCTGTAAGCGGCCAGCAAAGCCCGCGGGAGTACGTGCTCATTCACATCATATATTTGCTGACCCTCATCAATGCTTTCATACTAGGCATGTTGGACCGAGTATTCGTATTTATGAACGAGGATTAAGCGGCACGTCCGTCATCTGCCAATTTGCGACGTGCTTTGGAATGCGGTCAACGCCACCCAGGTGTAGTGTCTTGAGCCCTCAGCTTTGCTTCCGTAGAAGTTGACGGCTGTGCAGGTGTGGGGCAGCGAGGGAACTGAGTTCGCACGTCGGATAATTTCGCCTACCCTTTTCATCTAGCGGGATTGGAGAGGCCCACCTATAACGGCGAGTTTGACTAATATGTAACACCATCATATAACAGCTTCTAAATCACGAAGATCATACAACAGGCCCAGGCTATCATCACTGTATTTTCAAAAACGTAAGAATGAAGCAACATCACGAGGTCAAAGACGTGCAACACCTCATGGAAAGCTAATGGCAGATACAGTGTTCGCAAGGCGTTCTCTGTGTGAGTGCAAGATCAGTATGCTCGTGTCGTGGTTACCATGACGTTTCGGTGCAGGAATACAGAGTGAGTACGACAATGCGCCGTGTAAACAGGCAAGAGATCTGTCGCTATCTCTCGACGAGATCGAGGCAAAATAATCAGCGGGAATCACCGAGCACAGGTGTACGTGCACGTAGGTAGGAGTGAACGATTCCGGGGATGATGTTGTCATGGCAACGACGTTGTGAGTAATCCTTGTCGACTGAGTGCCTTGTAAAGCTGCTGATGGCTTGATTGGACACTGTGGGTCTCGTCCCGAGGTCTAAGATTAAACCTTCTCACCTGCGAACCAAAAATATCACTGTTGGTGGGCCCGGGTTGCAGCCGAGGAAAGAAAAGGCAGAAAGGATATCAGGACACTTGTCAAAGTTGAAAGGGCCACGGCAAGTTCCATTTGATTTTGAAGATAGCTGAAAACTTTGGACTTACGGGACATCGTAAATGATGACTGAACAGCCAACTTGGGTCGATTCGCTCAACGTAAAGGAGGCACGTGGAAAGGGTCGTTTTGCTCAGTCGCCAGGTATTCGCCGTGGTTTTGCTGCGTTTTCAACAGCGTGAAGCTCTTCCAGAAGATTATCGTCCGGCATCTGCTCACCTTGCGCTCCGTTCTTTGCATGCTACTCATTGTGCTAATGGGTCCTTGCGGCCGGTCCAGGTACACTGACGTCTTCCAATTGGGCCTTGAATTCTTCGTTGATCCCTTCCGTGAGGACTTACCCATGGCAGGGGTAACCAGATAGACTTTCCGTGAGAGCCATGGAATTTTCTGATAGCTTGTTCCTTCCATTTCCCTCGATGCTTACCTTTTCGATATGATTGCCGGCCCGGTGACACGCTTTGTGTAGTGGGTCATCTGATTCTCAGCTAGTAGCACCGTCTAATCACGTTAAGCGGCATCCCCCTGTGTCGTATCTGATCTCCCGGGTTCAGTTCCTTGCTGCAGGAGTATAAAACGTGCCTTAACCTACAAATCAACACCCCCTTTTTCCACCTGTGACGATAATCTGCTCCCAAGCTATTCATAGGTGAGATAACCTTTTATCGATAACCCAACTAGAGTTGTTATTGATCACTCCTCGACCAGATGAGAGGATGATCCATTGGCTTGTCGACTCTGTTCTGCTGCAGGAAGCGGGTGGCGTACAACTTCCTTGATGGTGTACGACACTGCGAAGAACTTGCGCTAAAGCGACGATAGCCGAGGGATGTCGTATACACGACGATGGTAACTGGGCACATATCACACCGTATCGACATCGATAAACCAATCTAGACGTGATCACAAGTCGAACAATCAGATTCGGATCAAGATCCGTACTCCGCCCTGCCCACCTATAAGTGATTGCTATCCTCCACCGCGTCTTGGTCATCGATTTTGTGTACAATGGTAAGTCGCACAGCCCGACACCTTCCATCGCCCTCGTGTCTGATAGTATCCTAGGGCGTCACCATCGAAACGATCACCGCAGGGGATGGCGTTCAATTCCCAAAGCCTGGGGGTACGCCAACCATCTCATCTAATTCTCGCCCCAAAATCGTACTGATATCGCTCTAGATACAGTGAAGATTCATTATGTCGGCAGGTTGTTGGACAATAAGGTCTTCGACTCAAGTAGGGACCGGTGCGTTCGCGTTGACGCCTGGTCACCCGTGTCACTGATCCTCCCATCGAAGCGGTGAGCCTTTTGAGACCAAGATTGGCGTTGGCAAGGTCATCAAGGGCTGGGACGAAGGCGAGTGACTGGTCTCATTGACCGCACCACGGGCCCTTATCCCCCCACAGGTGTCCCACAACTATCGCTCGGTCAAAAGGCAATCCTGACAATCAGTGCAGATTACGTACGTATCAAGCTCGTGAACCCCTCTTATTCTAACAGCATGCAGGCTTATGGTTCTCGCGGTTTCCCCCCTACGATACCTCCAAACTCTACCCTGAAATTCGAGGTCGAGCTAATGAAGATCAATTGACGACTCTGAACGCGATGTGTATGGCACCTTCTGTTTCTATGTCTTTTGGCGTCGTGTCACTACTTTGTGTCCTGTATCTCGACTGTCAAATGTGTTTGTCCGCCCATCCTTCAATACTCTGAGTGAACCTTCAGCGCTGCTTACGACGGGCCCAGTGTAGGCTTTTCTAAAGTGTCCGTGGTCCTTTGAGAGACCGCCATCTTATCCTACTGTCACCGCACTCCAACTCGCAGATATCCGAGTGCCCCTGTGACATAACGGTCCCTGCAACCCTCGCAGTCTTTTGGAGGTACGGAAATGCTGATGCCTGGCACTGGCAGGTTCTCAATCGCCCAATCTCTAACCTGGTATACTCAAGGAGACCGATCTAGATCCGCGTGATACGGTTGTACTAGTATTTCTGGGGCATTACTCGCGTCACGACTCGGCAACCATGTAATAAGTTACTTCAGTAGCAACTACTACCTCCGACACAAAAAGACTGGCAACTTCTACACCAGGGGTCATGCGAGAATGGAGCCATCGCGCTGGATCACAATGGGAATGGCGAAAAGAGACGGTAAGGAGAATGTGGCGAAGGGTTACATTATTGAGCGCATGTAGCTTAAGCGGTCAGGGATGCCATCGGGACCGCGACTTCTATCATATCTTCATTGTCATCGTCATCGCTTTCCCCAAGGGCTGAGCATTCGCTGGGAACCTGGGTCATGCACGCGTCGGACATGGTGACAGTCCTTTGCGAAACTTCCAAGTCGTGCGTGAGCTCGTCCTCACTGACGTCTGCGAGCTCAGCCAGTTGTGCTGCTAACAGTGCAAGCTGTGCTTGTAGTGCTGCTCGTTGCTCTGCATTGAGCTCAACCGATTTCTCTCCGCCATCTAATCGAGAGCCAGAGGATTGCTCGGAAACACCCGAAACCGTCTTATGTCCATCGGCGGTCGCTTTTGAAATGTGTGGATCCCTTGACGTCGACGGTTCTCCCGCCTTGTTCTCTTCGTTTGAGATTTGAAAGAGCTGACCAAAGTTGATCGCTTTCAGAATGTTTTGCGCCGCTTCCCAAGCATCACTCCCTTCCCCTATCTCATGGTCAGCGCCATCGGCGGAGTGCTTCTGAGAAGCTGTTCCGGAACTATCCCGGGCAACCACTTGCACAGATCCCGATGCACCTTGATATGGGTACACAAAAGGATACCCTCCGTATCCTGGGGGTTGTCCGGGAGGGGGAAGGCGAGTTTGCATGCCAGCCCCATGAGCAGCAAGAGGAGCATGTGTAAATGGTGGCGCCGAAGGTGGATGCGGGCCACCAGGCAACGCAGTTTGTGCAAGGGTTTGCGGGCGACGCGTCGTCCGTTTTGAAGTCTAGGATGTGCACGGGTTTGAGTAAACACAGTGAGAACAAATAACTTGAGTGCATACATTACCGCCCTCCCAGTTGTCGTTGAGTCGATACTTGCCATTGCTCCCTTTTTCCAGGCGGCCTCTCTTGTAAGCCTTTTGCAAAGCTTGGCTCGCTGAGGGACGGAAGTTCGTTTGCAGGGGGTAATGCATTGCCATCCAGCTAAAGAGACTTTTTGGTGCGCATCCTTCGGGATCACCCGAGTCTAGGAGTGCTTCGACGATCATTTCCTCGTAGCTTGGAAGATCATCAGCATTATTAGGTGGGGGAGCGGGTTCCGGAGCAGGGTGGGGAGGATGAACAAGTGGCGTATTGGTAAACAGTGGTGGATGGTGATTGGCCGAATTGACTGGATACATTGCCGGAGGTTGAGGATAAGGGTAAGGATAGCCATACGCTGAGGGAGGGATATAGTAGGGCGCATGTGGATACGTAGGATGGTAGTACGAGTGATGGGGGTAGTGTGAGCCTTGGGCGGTAGGAGGGATCGATGATTGAGATGCTACTGGCTGGGTGCTAGATGGCGTGCTCGGGGAAGACCCGGTCTGCGTGGGGGTAGGCGTCGACGGCAGGGATGAACTTGGTTGAGTCTGGGCTGTCTTTTCTCCTGACGAATCACCACCATCGGGAGCGGAAGTGTTGGCAGGCGCATCCGACGTTGGAGAGGTCCGAGGCTGGGATGACTGGGCTTTCTGGGCCTGTACGGAGGCAATGGCGGCACGGATGTCATATGGCCATACAGAACTTTTCACGTGGAGAGGTGAATGGGCTTCAAAAGCGAGGCAAATGTCGATGACCTGCTGCGGAGGGAGCAACCCCAGGTATTGCCTTTTGATGGCGTAGATTTCGGCCTCTGAGAAATTTTCTTGGGAACGAGAAGGATGTTAGAAAGCGCGGAAACGTACCAGACAATGGTTGGTAGCCATTTTGTGGAGGAGGCGGAACAAATGTCGGGGCTGCGGTCTGCATCGTTCCGGTGGAGCTGCATAGTTTTTCGCTTCAAAGTTTATGTAGTTGCAGATCAACTCGGTCTAGTTACTTTTGGCTAACTACGGACATCATGAACTCTGGTCTGAGGAGGTTCCTTTAGTTCCTCGAGCGAGAGCTGCTTCCTCGGGAGATAGGGAGAGAATGGATTGTCCATACCATCTGCGTAACTGAACCGACACTCAGCTAGAGCTACATGGCGGAATAATCGACTCACGGGCATGAAGATGTGTTCTCGCTTGCCCCAGTCGGCGAGGAAAACACAATAGACGAGCGTGACTTTAAATCGAGTTAGCACGACGACTGCCACGGCAGAGTAGCCTCACGAGGTATTGTCGTGTAAATCAGAAAGCGGGAGCCCGAGTACACCCAAGGAGGCCGAAAGTCCGAGTCGCCATCATCTTCGGTTGTCCGCCGATTTTGCCGGGTCTTTGTCGTGGTATATCTCGCCCACAACGCTGCTGGTTTGGTTGGTCGCAAAGCCAGACTGAGTCGCTTTGCCCTGTGCATGATGGTAGTGTCCACTTTGTATGTTGTTTGTCTGGACAATCGTAGCATCCATTTCTCACCGATGTGCATTCCACCGGAGCGGGCTGTCCGGAAGACCGGTGTAATGACCTTGACTTCCATACCCTTCCCACCTGACCATCTGTGCCATCTATAAACCCTTTGATCTGTGGGATTCATCCCTCGATCTCCATGTCGCTGAACACGACAAACACACCAGGTTACACTTTCGTTGCCAGTGGAGGCGCTGCTGCTTCCGCAGACTCTGAGCCCCTCTCATACCTCTACCCCCATCATTCACCACATGTCGCCGCCTCTCTGATTGCTACAGCCGAAGCTTTGGTGAATCCCCGTGGAAAGGGTATCTACGCCACAGACGAGACCATCGAAGGCATTGAGGCCAGGCTCTTGGCTGCCGAGGGCCTCGAGGCGAAATCCAAGGTCTACACCGACGCACAGAATCGCGAACGAAGGCGGAGATGGAGGGAGTGTCTCTACGAGTCCCTTCCAACTGGTATGCATGTCCGCCATCCCCCACTTTTTATCGTGACTGATATCTATCAGATTACATCTCGGGCGTCATTCTGTATCACGAGACACTGTTGGAGTTTCAACTCGCACCACTCTTGTCGAACAGAGGAATCATCCCAGGAGTGCGTGCTGATACAGATGCGCACCCTCTTCCCATCTCTCCCCTGGAACCTGCTACTCAAGGTCTCGACGACCTTCTGCCCAGGCTACAAGCAGCCTACAAGGCGGGAGCCCGTTTTAGCAAATGGCGGGCTCCGATCCTCTGCAATTCATCCACCCTTCCTACTCAAGCTGCCCTCGAAGTTCAAGCAGAGAGCTTGGCACGTTTTGCTGCGATCAGTCAGCAGGCTGGCCTGGTGCCCATTGTTGAACCCGATGTCGATTTTTCCGAGGACGCGGACCTAAAAAGAAGCGTAGAGGTCCACATCAAGGTTATTAGTCTCATCTATGCCCGTTGTGCTGCCTATGGCGTTTTGCTCGAGGGTATGTCCTCGCGGGAGTATACTGTCGATCATAAAATCAAGGCTAACGATTTGGACGCTAGGTTCATTGATCAAACCATCCTTCCCCCAACCGGGTCTGAAGCATCCCTCTCGCAGCGTCACATCAGTCGAAGCAATTGGTCTTGCGACGGCAACGACACTTGCTCGCTCAGTGCCTGTAGCGGTCGCAGGTGTTGTCTTCCTCTCTGGTGAGCACCACCCGCACCTGACAAGTTCCCGCGCATGAAAAACACTATTTTCAGGAGGTCTGTCGGACGCCGATTCTGTCAAGTATCTTAATGCTGTGAACGTTGTTGTCGACAAAGCTCCCGCTGGCTCACCACTCCGTTTGTCTCGTTTGCCTAACCTCACCTTCTCCTTTGGCCGTGGGCTACAAGGTGAGGCCATGACCAAGTGGGTGAGAGGCGACGAAGCAGGAGCCAAGCAATCATTTGAGGAGAGAGCGAAGGCATGCTGGTTGGCTGCAAAGGGAGAAGCTTGAGCGCAGACATAATATCTGTATTCCTTGCCCCGTCCTGAAAGATAGAACCGATCATTTCCATTCACTCCGGTGTATGACAGCTAGACTCTGGATACAGCATCCCTGCTTGCGCGATTTGCCTGGAGATCCGAAAACTGCACGGGATTTCATTCACTCGACTTTCCTGAATGGGCCGGTAGTCGATCATCGAGTGTAATGTCCGGGCGCATGGCGCGCCATAGGCAAGGTTTCCTCATCATTTCCCCGCACTGGGAGCACACCCCGCATACATCCCGTGGTCTGGCTCGGGGTGGAACTCCTTCGTCGGTACGTCATTGTTGCATGACACAGGCCGTAGTATCACCAACAGGTGTCTATGCTGGCAAGGTGCCTCACAGTCCAGGTCAGAACTTGAAGCCCCTGGCGCGCAAGGGCATATATAATTAAAGCTGATGCCATGCGGGCACACCCCTCTGCCTAGGTCCGCCGTTCTTCGTCTGTAACGTACGCCGAGTAACAATGCCTCAACTCGTCATTCCGTCATGGCGCTGATCCCATTTTGCTCGTGATCATCTCCGTGATTGTTTCGCCGTCCCCCGCATGAAGCGGAACTGTGCGTGTCACGTACGGTCATATCTATAACAACTTGGTCGCACAGTAACACCGCCCGTTCCAATGGCGTTAACAGGCTCGAAGAAACGATGGCTTGCCCTGGGTGACGTCTGTAATATAATTCCCCTGAGAGCACCTAGAACATCGTGACAGTCGTCGCTGTTGATGCGGATGTTATTCGCATATCGCCGAGGGGCTGATCCATGCTCGCATGCACAACAGTGGTGCAGAAGAAGACAACCGCAGCAGGGACTCGACTTTCGCTGGGTATAAGATATCCCGAGACATTTGCAGAAGCAGGGTTCTTCTATACCTGATA
Organism: Tylopilus intermedius; assembly: GCA_038091255.1. Lineage (NCBI taxonomy): Eukaryota > Fungi > Basidiomycota > Agaricomycetes > Boletales > Boletaceae > Tylopilus > Tylopilus intermedius. The sequence goes on along the minus strand of JBBPOD010000083.1, from coordinate 17,490 downwards.
ACGCCAGCACTCGTGCTGCAGGAGCGGCGCAGATACCCAACTGACTGTATAAATATGGGTGGACTTCCTTTTCATACCGCAGGGGTGACGTCGACGCAAACGGTGGGCCCTTCGGGTCGACGTCATCTGGCGTATAGAACTGTTTCAGGCTTGTGTCAGATTCACAGCGCAGCAGTGTACGGCTCGGCTGGCTTGGCCCGTTACGGCCTTGAGCCCCGGCATGGGCTTGGGCATCTGAGCCCGTCTGAATCCGGTGTACTTACAGATGAACGGTTGCGGCGAGGGGCGACCTGGATGAATCCGTGAAGAACATATTTTGGTGCCTTCCAAGTTACGTTCTGTTTTTCAGGTCGATTTCGCCACTATGATGTTCAATTTCCGGATAGTCCGCGTTATCAGCGGAGAGTAACTACTATACCATGCATACCTTTATACGTGTTTTTGTGCGTCGCCTGGCTTGGACAAGTGACTTGCCAGCAAGGAAAAATTACACAACAGTGCCACCGACAAGAAAATTCTTGACAGTCGCAAAGAGCGACACCGGGAAGGCTGTCCGCACACCGTGTGACTAGCAGCGGAAAGAAACAAGAATAGATCGGTCAGTGGGAGCGAGAACAATCCAAGAAATGCAAGGCGTCAGAAGCTCACATGAACATCATGATGACCGCTCATAGATGCGGACATTCACGTCCGAGCGTCCATGCTGATATCGTTGTCGAGTCTCAAACACGTTGATACGACGTGGGAGTGGCCATAATGCCTGCAGTATCAGATGTACCGAGGGACCTCGTCAACCGAGATGTCGAGACACGGTCGAGGCTGCAAAACAATACGCCACTTGTTCCACTCTCACCAATGTCACCATCGGCGACGGAGGGGTGATAGGCGGGTCCGATTAGGGGAACGGACTCCTCAGACCTGTAGGATAGATGCGGTGTTCGGAGCAGTGAGCGAGTCTGTTATCGGCCGCGGCGGCCTGAGCAATAACAACTTCCCCATGTAAATTATGGCGCTGGCGCGGTACTTCGAGTTGGAGACGCGTCGTAGGTGAAGTTCAAGTTAGCGCTGGAGACTAGCACACCGGCGACAGACCCACACTTGACTAGTTGGGCCTGCAATACTCGCAGAACATCAAGGGCGTTCGGAATTTTTTGTCATCCACGGAGACTTTGAATATCCGATTCCAATCAGGCTGGCTCGGAGCCACTGGCACTCTGGTGCAGCCAGTGCGGCCGGTACGACTAGATCACTTAAAGTCCGGACGAAGTTGCCAATTTTGCACGCGCCACAAACTTTCGGCAGGGCGTGGACCATGATATGAACTTGAACTTCTGTTCGGAAGCAATATGGCTTGGAAATGAGCTTCTAGTTGTTGATCTTATCCCCGACTTGTATGATGCGTTCAGATGATGAAAACCCGATACCCACTTTACACATATTTAGGAGGCTCTATCCCTAACAAGTTATAGCTCGTAGTCCGTAGTACTCCACAAGGTCTCACTGGAAACCGCCGGAATTCCGATCATTGCGAATGATCTATTTTCAAGGCGACAGTCTTTCTATCGTCCAGTGAGGTTCCTCAGCGGAAGTTGCCCCGTTACGCAGGTATCGGACGCGGTCGTGAAGACGTGATGGCTTCCCGAGCCAAAACTCCATTTCACTGACAAAAGTCAGCACCCGAATTACGCATCGATGGGGTCGCTATGCCGATACCTTGGAATAACCCTCCAACCACCCCAAAAATCTGGAAGGGGAAGCTTTCCCCCTGTGCTCTCGTCGACTCCGTACAGTTTTCGAAGTCCATCGAGTCTTTCCTGCAAGTCATTCTCCCCAATGACGGCGCTCTGCTTGCTCGCGAGCGCACCGAGCTGGCTGCCAATGGGACGACTTTGGAAATACTCTTCACTTTCTTCTTTTCTCAACTTCTCCACTTTGCCAACAATCCTGACCTGCCTTGACATTTCCCTCCAGAAAAAGAGCAAGGCTGCATTGGGATTTTGGTCGAGTTCCTGTGACTTGCGGGAGGTATAATTGGTGTAGAACACGAAACCTCGCGTGTCTAGCTGTTTGAAGAGTACCATACGTGAAGAGGGTATACCGGATGGCCCGACTGTGGACAAAGCCATGGATTCAGGTTCGCGGACACCGGCATTGCGGGCCTCATTGAACCAGGTGTGGAACTGTTCGAGGGGAGATAGATGTACGTTGTGTGGGGAAATGTGTTCTGGGGCGTTGTACTGAAGGTGTGAGCGGACTTGAATCGTATCTTTTGTCTCCGCGATATCTAGGAGAGACATGTCCGGGGATGGGGTGGAATGGAATGATGAACTGAGTCTGGCGAGGAGAAGCGAAAACGACCGGGATGAGGACCTATTCGGAATTACTTTAGGCGCCTTCAAGCTCCCGTAGATCATGCTAACTAGTTCAAGCCCAGTCGGGAGACCGTGGACATTTGATCAGCATCCGATCCGCACATAATCGGACACCACTTGGGCTTTTTCGGTGTAGTATGTACTACACCAGGTAATAACTGCTTAATGCTAGTTCACGGGTGTGAACAAAATTCGTACAAAAATCTTGTGAATACTTTGTTGACGGACTATGTCCCGATTGCCTCGACAGCCTAAATGCAAAATGCAATCATCGGGTGGGTTTGTAGCGATTCGATCGTTACATAAAACGTCCGCTCTGCCATGAGCTTGTCGGTTCAAGTTCAGTCTTGTCATCGGTAACAAAGTCGCCGCCAGAACTTGTTTGGTCGCAAACGGTTCAAATCGGATGTGTCACTTGTCAGGCCTCCAGCTTCCAGTCACAAAAGGTAACCCGGGGCTTTTCGTTGCCTGACCTGAAAGAGCACGTTGCTCAAAGAGCGTGCCTAAGACTTACCATCAACCCGTTTCACCAGGAACATATACTCCCAGGAGCCCTATCAACCAGTGGCAGATCTTGATCAGGCAGAAATGACAGGATTGGCCCACAACGTCAGGGATGGGCTCTCTGTAAACATACATATGTACGAACCTTGCCGGTGTAAGTTTTTTCATTGATAGGTCATATATAGTAAAATGAAGGAGCAAGCATTCCTTCATAATAACCGCAGATGCGGCAAAGTTCGGTCTGATCGATTGATGGTAGCGTGGGTATGAAACTGTGGGGTCAACCGCAGGTGTAGGACGAAGGTGAAATCCCGACACCAAATGGCTAGCAAGGTTCAGTCGAGGGAAATGCATGACCAAACGTGAGGACAATAAGATCACTGGCTGTGGACAGATGAGTAATTCGTTTCCATCTTGCGTGAGGTACATGGGCGTCTGAAGTAGTCGAGCGAGCGCAAATGGATTCATTACATGGTGCTCAAGGCGGGTAAAGCGCGGCGGAAGAAGGGATTAAAGTTTGTGGGATTGCTGAGATAGGAAGCTGATAAGGATTCGTCGGGCCGTACAAAGACAGGACCACAGTGTGCCTGGTCTGGATGTTCTTGCTCAACGATTTCACCACCCCCACCTCGACGTCCGTTCTACCTGCATCAGCAGGGACATGTAGCTTGTTCGGCTGGCTGTCGGCAAGACATAGCTTGTGTACCCGGAGTTTGAAGCGGTATCCGAAATCAAGGGTAGCAAATTAGAACACGTGGTTTCTCGTCACTCACGGCACGCACCGAGCAACGATCTCAGATCAAGTACCCGAGTCTGATCCAAAGGTGTACTTGCTTTCGTACTTTAAAGCCTGCCTTTCTCCTTCCGTCTCTGCCCCCTCCTCACCCTCCTTCTCTTCCTCCCCCTCCGATGCATTCCATATCCGATCTCACCACTTTTTGCAGGAAAACATCGGGCGACATCCCCGCGAAACTCGTCGTACGTTCCCGTCGTCTCCCTGTCTCTCTCTCCTCACTGCCGTCACAGGGCGCATCCACCACCGTCGTCGGATCGAAAATGTACCTGTTTGTGCGTGGAAACTCACCCATCTCATCTCTCTTCTAATTGTTGTTTAGGGTGGTCGTCTAGTCACAGAACGACGGATGGCCTCCGACCTCTATATTTTTGATCTCGACACGTTTATTTGGGAGAAAATCACACCCTTCCCGGAGGACGATGTCCCTGAACCTCGTTATTTCCACAGCGCGGAAACATGTACGTTTCTCGCTTCCCTTCAGTTTGTTTGCTCATCTCCCGCTTAACAGGGAATAATCAATTAATCATCTTTGGAGGAATGGGCAATACACCCAATTCTTCTAACGCAGAGGATCTCTGCGTTTTGAGCGACATTCGTTTTCTTGACCTGTCGACCATGCACTGGCTCCCTGCCTCCTTTACCAATGGCTCCTCCCCAGACGCGTCTACCGATGCCCTTGTTCCAAAACCGCGTTATGCACATCTCTCCTCTGTAACAGCCGACAGGCTCTTCGTTATCGGTGGTCAAGATCTGTCTAATGCATGGTTTGATGATGTCTACGTTTACGATCTCTTGGGAAAGGCTTGGGTTCAACGAAGGAATTTCCCCCATCATTGCGGCACGTATCGCAGTGTGGCAGTATCCGCTAATCTACGCGTTCGACTACCTCAGGAGGAATTGAGCACCAACGACAGTACCGCCATTCTAGGATCTCCTGGATCTCGCTTCCGTTCAGACAAGCCCTCCCCTTCTCAGGACTTTACGCCCACCGAGTCTCTTGTCCATCTTCCTTACTCCACCTCCCCAACGGACGACTATCCAAACGACATATACCTCTACAGCAATTACAATGTAGGCTTTCGACTCATCGTTGTGATACTTTGCTCATCATATGCTTCAAGTTCACGGATGTCAAGCGCGAACTCGAAGTTTTCTCCCCATTACCTGATACTGACTTCACAATCACCGATCGCTCTACAGCAATGACTGGAACATCCTTCCCTCCTGGTCTTCGTTTTCCCTCCGGCGCAATCTTGGGCACCCATTTTCTCATCGCTGGCACCTATCTCGCTCACGCATACCAATCTTATTCCATTTGGGCACTTGACCTGCTTACGATGACTTGGTCACGCATCGATCCAGGAAATGCCGTTGCTTCTGGATCGTGGTTCCGTGCGTGCCTTTGGGCAGAAGCAAATAAATTCGTCATATTCGGGAACCGCAACGGCAATTTGGTGGAAGACTATAATCGTCGACTGCTCAGCTGGGATCACGTGGCTGTGATTGACCTGGAGTCGTTTGGTATTTATCAACCGCCGCCACTACAGCTCGACATCCCCATGCAGGAGCTCGGTTTGTCTGCACTGGAGGAAGGGCTGATGGCAGACTTCGAGCTGGTCTGCGATGATGGGCGCAAGATCAAATGTTCGAGAAGGATTTTGGAGGAAAGGTGGTCTTGGTTCAAGGACCAACGGGTGAAATTCCTGGAGCGCGCCCACCAGGCCATCGAGATTTTACCATCCTCTTCCATGGACGTCGGCCTTCCCGACCTTCCTGGTGCACCGGATTCGTCGGAGCCACGGGCAGATCCACGGTTAACGCCGCGCGCTTTCCACCTATCAGAACCATACCCAATCACACTGGCATTATTGCAGTATTTTTATTCGCTCGCTCTCATCACTCCTCTTCAACACGCCCCTGCGGTCCTCAGTCAACTGTTGATCCTCTCCAACACTTATCAAATCACACATTTGGAAGCATTAGTGAAACATGCGATGCACCGAGCTTTATCCAATTCGACTTCTGTTGGAGTTTACGAAGTAGCGACACTCTGTAGTTGTCGAAGTCTCCAAATACGGTGCGTTTTTCGTTTCCCGGGCATGATGGTAGTATATTTACTTCTCTACACTGGGGTGAAGTGCTCTGAAGACTGTTATGGTAAGCTTCCTGCTGCATGTAGCTTTGCGTAGCACTCATGATACTCCACAATTATCCAGTCATATAGCCAGAAAAGGACAGGCCGTTCTCGCGCGGATAGCAAAGGTGGCAGCGGCGGTAACCGTAATCCCGACCCAGGCGATAGTGACCATCAAGGGCGGGGTTCAGACGAGACCTTAGGATCGTCAGCTCGGGCCCGAGGCGCCTCAGACACCAGGGCGTCGGCCGTTGATCAACAAAACGGTGCGACTAGCAAGGGTCATGTTGCCAACATCAGTAAGTAGGATACACGCGAGTCGTTCGTGGGTATATCAGTAGAATCCTAATCGTGGGATCACACGTTATGTAGCCGTTCCCATTCGTGATGAAGGGTCATATCATTTTCCGGCTTCTGCTTCAGTTTCAAGCGCTCAAACAAATAAACATTCGCACACGGCAACCTCCTCAGCAAGCACTTTGACACCACCACATAGCTGGACGATCTCGCACCCCTATAGGCCATTCAGCATTGTCTCTGCCTGTACGGACTTCGAGCTCTGTGCCGTTGCAGAGCTGCTTTCTCCGGCTGTTTCACATACGCGCAGCATTGCTGAAGAGCAGGAGGTTACCGGTGTTGCCTTGGCTGACGATGATTACCTCGATGCCAGCATCAAGCCCCGCGACCAGCGACAGAGGAAGACGTCTATCACTCGTTATCTGTTTTTGGAATGCGAAGAGCCGTTTTCCCCTCCACATCCCTCATACTCTCCAGAGAGCCTTACCCTCACTCCCTCCGAGTCAGAATCCGAATCAAGTCCAGAAGATAACCACTGGCATCCACACAGTCCTTCACACTCTCCCTACCCCGCTTTTCATCTCCCACATCGCGTTCGTGCAAGGAAACATTCCAGTACCGGCGTGAGTACAAGCGATTCCGATACACCCTCACTTTCCTCTTCGGTTACCTCCGTCAGCTCGTTACATTCGCGATCATGTTCGCCGCCGACGAGCCCGGCTACCCTGAAAACCCCAGTCGATCACATTCCGTCACCACACACCCTCACCATTATTGAGGAGCGTTCCGCAGAAGATCGCGGCTCAAACAGTTCTGGCAGCATCGTCTTTGCCCCCACCGAGCTTTCCGGAGACGGACTCGGCAAATCGCTACGGACCATGGAGCTCCGGTCGAGGAACCGAAACGTCGAGAACCTCCGTGTGCACGTACCGCCCTTCTCCGTTCCCTTTCCCCTCGTGGCCCATTCACCATCGCCCACCGTGGACTCGACCCCGTCCGTGGCGACGCACCGGACGGTGCTGCCCAATCCACGACCCGGTCTGAAATCACTGACGCGCATGATGTCGCCCGGGCCCAAAACCTCCAAGTCCCCCGAGTCGAACCCGGATCCGTTGTCGACGTCCCCGACCATGAGCTTCGCGACGTCGAAGTCCCCCAAGGAGGACGCCAGGGAGGAGAGGACGCGGAAGGCGGAGGCGAAGAGGATGGAAAAGGCCGAGAAAAAAGCCAAGGTCCAGCGACTGGCTGAAGAGCTCAAGGAGCGCAAGCGGCGCCGGGCCCTTGCGGAGGAGCGGGGGTCTATTCATTCACACCGATCCGCAGGGCGAACTAGTCATCGACCATGGGACACGCATATCGCCATGTACGACGGACTTGGACACGCGATGTAGGACATTTTCGTATGCTTCATTTTTGCCATTCGTTTTTCAGAATTTGTGTTGTATATTTTGTTCGCCGGCGCGCTCTTTCGGGCATGGGTTTTGGCATTTATTCGACAAATGTACATGTCATTAATGTAGATTTTACATGTATCACCCTAGCTATATGTTGGAATGTGGACAGCATAATGAATGCACCATTCAACCATACAAACGTAGGAGGTAGTATGAATGCAACATTGCAAAGGAAAATGCTATTCCGGGAGGCAGATCCCAGAGTCAACTAATCTTCAGATCATCTGTGATAGTGATGCATTTGATATGCCCTCCGCACCGCTACCGACCTCTAGAAACACGTCTGCTTGATTACCAGACAACGGCCCCGGGGCCGCTCCAACGTTCTGATCATCAGCAACTGGATTAGGTTCATCGTGTTGTGCTTCTCTCTCTTGGACTATTGCCCCCTCAGGAAGGCCTGAAGATGACCCAGATGCTTGTGCCGACCTTGAATTCGAGAGTAAATGGTTATCTGTCAGACATGACACATGTGTTGAATCAATCAAGCCAACGGTCGGGACGGACGATTACTCACATTCCTTGGCGTGCGCTTAGGAACCAAAACATGTCAGCCACTTGTTTGAATACCCGAAAACGTCGGTCAAACTGGACATGACGTACCAAGGTCTTTCTGCCGGCTACACGAGACCCCTTGCTCACAATCCGGACGGTTCGCAATCGTTGCGTCCAAGTGACCTTTTTGACGTTCACGAATCCACCAATCCTTCAGACCCCAAAGCAATACTTCAGTAGCACAGTGTCTACAAATCCGTGCTCTTGGAGCGCCAGGATTGTCGTCAACTCCCGCTGCGACACTATGCATATCCACAAAAAGATCCGATTCAATCAGGGGACGGAACCCACTGGGCTCTGACTGTATGTGCTGTACGATCTACAAGCGAATCATCAACGTCTCGGGAATTCAAGGGACACGTATGGCCAACTCACGTCACGATATATTTGTTTTGGGGTGATTTGCCGATTGGTCAAGTAATCCAACATGATTTCGACCTCTACAATGTTGTTCTCAAAGCACTCATAGGCCTCGGATGATTGAATGAGGTCACCGACGTCGCTCATGCTGTGAGGGTGTTGGCTGGCTATCCCTGCTGCAAAACATCTACCCTGGACATTGATTCCACAGAAGGACACTTGACAGAAATCACATTTCGTCGTGATAGGGGCACCAAGAGCGAGTAGCGTCTCACTGGAAGGATGCCATAAGCAACCCAGGAGGACAAGACACGAGAATCTCATACCAGTTTCCGCAATACGCGTGTCCCGGAGGTGCACCGTCGTCGAGATGCCAAGCCTGTTCGGGGTCGACCGAAAAATCCACAATCGGTTGCGGACATCGCCATCCATATGGGTTATCCGGTCCACAGTGCGGACAGGGCCGGGCATAGTCCGAGTTCTGATTGAGATTTGGTTCCGGAGACGCCTCTCGGGGCGTTGGGATCTGGCAGAGGTATGAGAGACGACGTGTGGAGGCGAGCCACCGGACACACCCTCATCGAAGCACCAACTTTGTATATATCGTCCGCCTGCATTCGCTCCCGCTCCGTGCGTGTCCTCGAGGGCTCCGCGCGTAGCAGGACATCGACGATTGTCTGAAGGGGACGAGAGGGCGTGACAAACGTCGAGGCGCCCCTGCATGCTGGACAGTTTGTGCCACCGTTCTGTAGATCAATCTAGTCAACACACGCGCAACCCTGTGCGAGGCGTGCCAACGACACCAGAGCGCCTGACCAAGCCAAACTAGCTCATGATGGTGTATTCGGGGCCCCCTTCGTGGCACCGAGCGCTGGCACAAACGGCAGCTCACCTTGATCCAAAGTACACAACAGCTGGGACGCGATGAGTATTTGGGTGGCACTCCAGAGAGATACATTGGGAATACCTTCCGCAAAAGAAGTGCTGACACGGCGACACGACGACAGGCCGGTAGACGAGTTCGGCGCAGCAACCGCATTGGAGTTCCTGAACGAGATCCTCGACGAGGGCGTCATATTTGGAGGTGGAGGCTATCGGTAGTTGGGCCACGTCTTCCGAGGAGTCATCCCTGAACCTCTTTCTCGCGATCTCGCCGTCGGCAGCGTCGAAGGAGGGTGAGGGTGGTCGCTTGAGAGAGGACGTGGAAGGATGGCCGCGAAGGTCTTGCGTAGTAGTAGTAGGGTTACTTTGCTCCATGATACGACGAGTGACTTATCACGGAGGAACGAACGCGCATTTCTGGCTTAAGTAGTCCGTGACCGTAATGGCGGCCACGTCATTCCCTTTTAGGAAAAAGGGTACTAATACATGAACATCAGCTCGAAACTATGTATTCCCCTGGTCCTGGCGGCGGCAGCGGTCGACCCGCCTTTCTGCACGCGGCTGTGAGCCGTTCGCGTATCACACGCGACTTGTATCTTTGATCTGGTGCGTACACGTCAGCGACGGTCCACAACACTGACGAGAGGCCTACCCGGACAAGGCCACAGCGAACTCAGGTAGTCGATGGGTTTGAAAAGGGTAGCACCCACGTCGAGGGCAAGTGTCAATGAATCGTCACACTCCCAAAGTAACAGTGCCCTATTCAGGTTGCAGATCAGTGACATAATGCTTAACTTCTTTCATGTCGCATCACCTGCTGATCTGGCCCATGAACCACCACACGAAGAAAGGTCGATACAGCAACGGTTGCGATCCATGTCCTGTCACTGACCCCAGTGACTGAACGACACGCTGGGCGACAATAGCTTGATGGGTGACTCGAGATCGACAACGTGAGTTGGGATCGACTTTATCAAAAAATGAGATTGACATACGCCACTCCTTTGCTTTCTTTTGGAACAGTTGGGTGACGTCACTGCAGGCAGCTGAGTTGTGTTTTTACAACAAGTCAGGAAAACACTTGCCCATACGCAAGTGGTGCGTAGCGTTGGAATTCATGCGTCACAAGCATCCGTACGCTGCGAAACGGTCAGATCCAACAAGACCACAAGGAACAGCTTGCCCACTTGAACAGATACTCGCGTCCCTGAAACAGGAACGATCTCTCAAGGTCACATCCATGTGAGTTGAGCGCTGCTTCGAGCGCATCTGCTTCCAGCCATGCATCCAGTCCAAACCGTGCCATCTGGGTCGTCGTCGCGCCAGGATCTTGAAGCATCCTCAAACAGCTGTGCCAGAGCAGCGAGGTCCTATAATTGATTGCCCAAATGGTGTCCTTTCCAGAGTGACCATTAGATAGCAACGTCTCGCCGGGGAATAGCAGCGCAAACTAAACCCCGTGGGTCAGTAGAGTAACACGAACAGAAAGGTGTGCATACGTTGGCGGGCTCTAGGATAAAAAAATCACTGGCTCTTCGATTTTCGGACGTCACATAAGCCGTATGACCAGCCACGAGCTGCAGCGTGCTCCAACAAAGCCTCCGGCAAGTCTCCTTTCTGATTTCTGCCTCCGTCCAAGAGCTACCCCAAGCTGGAGTATAGAGCCAGAGGGGGGTATACTCCTGGGTGGCGCTCCACTGCTGCCCGAGTGTTCGAGAAATACACGAGCATGGGTACAACGTCTGCGCATTGTCCACTCCAGCGTCGAGTAAGGAGCTGGTTGTCCAAGACGGCGAAGCGGCCACGATCGAGGGGACAGAACCTGCAAAGAATCTACTGGAAGCGGGGTCGTTGATGTCGATGAAGGTCAAAGATAGCGTCCTAATAATGGTGTCGAGCATGGTCAGAGCAGATGAGCTTCGCTCCCTTGAGTAATCAGGATGCGCGCAGACTTCGAATAATGATAGTAGCTTTTGGACGGTCAGACAAGCGAAGGTACCAAGATGCCAACTTACCCAAGCTGCCTGGGCCAGTTCTTCGTCAATCCAGCGAGCGTTGAAGCTAGCCTCAAGGGCGCCTTGAGCAAGGTCCCGGAGACGCATAGCTTTGCGACGACCTTGTTTGCCGAAGCCTGCGTCGGAAGACTGAAAAAATGTTGCAATGGCCAGGGCTGCAGGCAAGAGACTCGGCTGTAAACGAGCCCGGCTCTCTGGATCAAAATAAATAGAAAGAAAACGAGGCACGTTGATGAACGAAAACCAGTAATTCGAAGAACGGAAGAAAAATCGTAAATCGCTGGTAATCTGGCTTGCCGCTTGTTGTCGCGGAGATGTGGCTACAGGCAGGGACTCGGACGTAAAAGAAAAAGAGTACAGGGCGAGGAGGGAGTCCCACCAAGTTTTGCGAGCAAAGTCAAGGGAGGGCTCGCAAATGATGTCCAGAGATTCCTCAGAGGTATCTGTATCAGTGTCCTGGTATGGGGTAATATATCCGTGAGACGTGGTTGCACCGATGAGAGCGCTGGCTGAGGTATAGAAGTTGGAACGAGAAGTCGAGCTGTACATGTCGCGCGGACCCTTGGATCAGGATTGTATGAGAATGCCAACTGAGAAAGTGAACACGTTCATACCTGACTGGTCATCATACCAGTATTATATGGAATACCGCCCGGGAGGACGGGAAGCGAATCAGATATGAACGACCCTGAGCCGGCGAGTGAAGGTGGTGGTGGAGCGGGCTCAAATGAGGACATGTTGGCTAGGTGGGGGTCGAGGACGAGCTCAGGGGGAGAGGAGGGGTGTGGATGGGTGTCGTGCCTCTTTCTGCGGCGGCGACGGGAAACGACTGAGTCGGCGTCACTCTCCTGAGGAGCGTCGCGGGCCATGCGCTGACGGGCGCCGGGCGTCTTGTCCGGGCCTCTGCGCTTCGGAGCAGCGTCATAGGTACAGGGGTCGGTCGGCTTAGCGCGACGGGTGCAGTTGTGACAGACGGGCTTCGCACCATCACAGCGGATTTTGCGCAATCGGCTAGGTTTGGCGGTGAGAGGAAGAAGACGGGGACAAAGAAGTAGAAGCCATACCACTGCAAGCAAGCGACGTAGACGCGCGCGCGGGGCTTCCCCTGAGTAGTGAGGGGCTGATCTGGCGCGAGCTCTATGCGTTGTTTAGCTCTGCGGGATTTCCTGGAGGAGGACGAGGGGTGGTCTAGGATGGACTGGTCTGGGATGGGGAGGGACATGGAAGAAGTCGAGCAAGAAGTTGATGCAATGACATTCCCAGACATTGACACCGACGATGACGATGAGCTTGAAATTGACTCGACTTGATGGACAACCCTTGTGGTAAGCCATGTACCCATTCCCCCTCCTCCCTGCAGTAGCCGTACCCACAAACCCTCTCTTTCCCCTCGACGACGTATCCACACTCTCACCAGACCAGCTCTTTGCCCTAACCCCCTTTACACAGTTCGCCAGGGCCGCCTACTGCCCCCCGGACATCGTGCAGGACTGGACTTGTGGTCGTATGTCTCCTTGCTTTCGTTGCCCCTTCCGTCTCACCCCTCCCAGAGGCCTGCCAAGCCGTCCCCGGATTCCAGGTTTCTCTCACCGGTGGGGACGGTAATGCCATCCAATACTGTACCAGCGTCTCCTCTCTTCTCCTGCCTTGCGCTCACCACCCTCTATAGACTACGTAGGATACTGGCCCGACGCCAACTCTGTCGTCGTCGCCCACCAAGGCACCGACCCCACACAATTGTAACGCTTTCGTCTCCCCGTCGTCCTTTCGTTCACCCGCCCCTAGCCTTTCCGATCTCACCGATCTCGATATAATCTTGGAAAATCTCGATCCTACACTCTTCCCAGGGGTAGACACCAGTGTCAAGGTCCACAGCGGTTTCGCCAACGAACACGCCAAGACTGCGTCGATTATTCTCGACCAAGTGGAGTCCCTCATTTCTCAGTATGGCGCGGCATCCGTCACCATGGTACGCATGTCATTCCCCACCATAACTCGTCCTAATTTTGGATAGGTTGGTCACTCCCTTGGTGGAGCGCTCGGCGAACTCGACTGCATGCTCATGGCGCTCAACTTACCTCCCAACATCGCCATCAAGGGCGTCACCTTTGGTACTCCTCGAGTCGGTAACTCTGCATGGGCCGCGCTCTTCGATGCCACAGTTCGTATTTTCACCGTTCCCCTTTGAGTCGCTCAAAATATATCCTCTATAGATCTCCGACTTTGCGCGCATTAATAACGAAAAAGACATCATTCCCATCGTTCCTGACCGTCTGTTGGGATTCTCACACGTCAAGGGTGAGATTCATATCATTCAGCCCAACGACGCAGTGCAATGTCCCGGTAGGACCGCAGCCCATTCATTAACTATCCTTCTCAGACTGTGATAGGTGACGACGATGAAACGGACGCCGAGTGCACTATCTTGACGGTACCTGACATTCTTCATGGCAACATTCTCAACCATCTGGGTCCCTACCAAGGGATCTACATCGGCACCATCTTTTGCACGTAAATAGGAATACGTGCCAGTTCGGAACTGCCATTTGTTCCGGTAGTGCTAATTGTAGCGTGACCTTGTATTGTTTCGAAGCATGAAAGTCACGCGAACCAAGGAGCTTTTGTCGTCCTCGTGGTCATGTCGTCTCCATTAGCCACGATACCAAAAAAAGCGCAGTAATTGACGATGGTGAGCACGCGGCTCATTTTTCACGTGCTTGCGCTCACTATCGTCTTTCCCGCTCCGCCGAGCAATCCATGGTCGCGTGTGCCAATGTCGCGCACGAAGAAGGTACCCTCGGATCTCCTGCATGATACGGATTCCAGGATCAGGAAGATACCAAGGTACGAAATTCAGGAAGAAATAGGAATCCAAGATGCTTCCGGAGTTCAACAGGGAGACTGACCGGTGTTCAGGGCAAGCATATCAACCGCTATTTTCCATTCCGACAGATTGATGAAGCCCGTAAGTAAGAACGCCTTGGTATTCAACAGTTTCTATTGGAGCAACTACTTTGTACGCATGATTCGCAGTGTGTTGGGCTTGTATACATAGTTCTCCGCGTAGTTCTTGGGGGGAATCCTCTTTACGGTTTCCGGTTGACTACAAAAGGAATATGAGGGACTAGAAATACACGCAAGGAACCACACGACACTTACACATAGTAGTCCCACCCTAGGGGCGAACAGCGTGGCATGAGCGCAAGAAACGGGGCAAAAATGGTTGAATACCTTGCTTTTCGGCGAAATGAATAGCGTCTTCTTTGCTCTTGAACGAGATACGTGTTCCTTGCATGTAATCCGCCCTGATGGAATAGTTGGTACAGAGCCCACGGTTCGCACATGGAGTACTCACGAACTAGCCCAACCCATCAACGGGTTTTCCCAGCGACCGGCGCCCTGGAGGATATCCCAGTCGATGCGCCAACGTTCCGACTTGCCAGAGCCGCTTTGCATTGTATTCCGCGTCGGCTGGTAGATGCGCACCGCACGGTGACGGAGTTCGGCTAGAAAGAATGTCATGGATGGGCCGACTCGATGACTGAGACACCCACCGGGTGCACCGCTGACGACATCTGCAGTGAAAATCTCGCGGTGGACGGGTTCTGCAACGTGTGTCTCAGATTTCTCGGCTGCGACGGGCGTTTGGGCGGGCGGGTCTGTCGTGAGTCTACGGGCGTAGACCAACGCGGTCAAGGTTGGTCGCGCACGGCAGGCGCGTTGAAGGAGCGACATGATGTTGAGATGAGCGTCGTTGTCGAACCGCTTGTCTCCGCGGTCTACACCGTTGTGGCTGTGCTTATTGGCTTTGGTGGCTTCCCGTACGATAAGGACGAACCCTGCGATATTTGCACTGCTCACCTGACCCGAGCAGGATGAGAACCTATTTAATACTAGACGTGTTCTTGATCCCACCCAATGCATACTCAACCAAGGGTGGTCATCATTGGTGCTGGGTGAGTCGCTCTGCTTAGGCTTGTCAAATGTCTCTGTATTCATCCGCACTCGAGCGTCGGCGGCTTGTCCTTTGCTATCGCACTCAAGTCCAGGTTTCGCTTTGAAAACTTTACCGCAAGTATCGCTTTATCGCCTGGGAGAAGTTCGGCTCACTGTTCGTCTCAGATATATGAAAAGGCAGACCAAGTAGGTGGCTGCTGGAGGGTGAGTAGTACCCGTGAACATGCCAGTGGCAGCCGTTTGACATGCTTGCAGGCCAACACATATCCCGTATGCGCGACAGCTCGCATGGGAATCGTCTGCTCATCGTTTCTAGGGCTGCTCTTCAGACGTGGAAATACATTGGTATAGCTTATCGTCCGACCTCAATCCAAACTGGAACAAATCCCATGGTCTGCAACCTGAAATTCAAGCCTATTGGGTTGCATTGGCAAAGAAATATGGACTGTACTCTCACCTCGTCTTCAATACCAAGGTGATCTCGGCAGAGTGGGATGATGGACACCGCCACTACCAGATTACTGCCGAGGACGTTCTGACTGGGAAGAAAACTACTGACACCGCTCAGATCGTTATTTCTGCGGTAGGGGCCCTCGAGATACCAAGGATCCCACACGAGATACCAGACATCGAGACATTCAAGGGCACCTCATTCCATTCAGCGACATGGCCACCAACTCTGGATCTTCGCAACAAACGGGTCGCCGTCATCGGCAACGCGTCATCTGGGTACTTGGCAAAGCAATGCGTTTCCGGGTCGACGTGTTGACATATTTCCAAGTGCCCAGCTCGTCCCTTGCCTGGTGGCAGATCCCAGTGTTCACGTCGTCAATTTCATCCGAACGCCGGTGTGGTTCAACACGCGAGTGAGTCATGTTCTCCAGCGGATTCCCATTTCACTGATCATTTTCAGCCTCATATACCATACTCCAATACGGCGAAATGGGTGTTCGCCAATATACCCTTTGTGATGAGACTTCATCGCGCATCTATCATGTTCAAGGTGCGTCACCCTCCTCGCCGCTTGGAGCGCTTATGCACAACCTCCACAGTTTGATTGGCCCTTGCTGAGACCCCAGACCGAAGCAGCTCGTGAGAAACACCGCCAAGTAGGTTCATGTCTTGTGTCCCATTGCAGGACGTTGATTTCTTGCAGGCTTTGCGACAATACCTATTAGACAGCACGCCGAGCAAATATCATGACCACTTGATACCTACGCATCGTAAGTCCGTTGCGCGCTACGATGACTTAACTTGAGTATGATTTTAGCTCCTGGATGCAAACGAACAGGTAAGCTATTCAACGCCGAGTCGAATACTCTGCCAATACCCCTTGGGCAGTGGCCGACAGCGGTTATCTCAAAAGCCTCAGTCTGCCGAACGTTGTTCTCAACTTTGATGGTGTTGAACGTGTAGTGGAGAACGGTGTCCTGACGAAGAAAGGCAAAGCTCTTTTTTTCTCGTGCATACTGCGAAATCTGAAGGTTTCTGGAAAGGCGAATTGTTACCGTTTGATGTCATCGTCTACGCGACAGGATTCATAGGGGTCATTCCTTTTCTCTAACTTCTGGATCGGTTCTCAGACGGTGATGCGCAACAGGACCAGTATCCCGTTCACGTCAAAGGGTTGAATGGAACGACTGTGCAAGGATATTACGATGCCCACGACGGTCCCACCGGCTACCTCGGCACCACGATCCCCGACATCCCGAATTTCTACATGTTGGCAGGTGCGTCCGACATGTCCGGCCCTCGGTACGCACGTTACTCACCGCACTCGCCAGGTCCCAACACCGGCACCCCGACGTCCACGCTCTTCGTCGAAGAAGTCCAGGTCAGCGACGACGTCCCGTGTGCCCTGCATACCGTATCCTGACTGACGGCCCGGCAGGTCGCGTATGCGTTGCAGCTCGTCAAGCCTGTGCTGGACGGCCTGGTCTCGGCCTTTACCGTCCGGGCGGACGCGACGGACGCGTACAACGCCACGCTCCAGCGACGATTGGCGCACTCCATACACGCGCAGTGTTACTCGTGGCAACGCACGGGCGGCAAGGGCAAGATCTTCAATCCGTTTCCCTGGGCGGTGACTCGGTGGTGGTGGTGGCTCAGCCGGCCGGTGTGGGCGCACTATACCGCGATAGACGGAGAGCGGTGGGTGAGGAAA